>CM038794.1:174145837-174271774 GCA_021764765.1 Vicia sativa
TGATGAAATATCTTGGTTCAAGAAGGAGTTGAAACTCGTTCTCGATAGAACGCCATAACTTTTGAGAGACTTATTCCATCGTCGATATTGTCCTCTTACCACCTTGATGATCCTGCTCTTCCGCACTCATTCATATTGCATAATAAAAGAAATTATCATGGTTTCTTGATTCATCGCATTCTCATATCATGATATTCGCATGTGTATCATACAAATTTTGTTTTTAGGGCAAATTTGGGTCTGTTGTATTTAAATTCTCTTTCACCTGACGATTTAAATATGTTTCTTCAAATCATCCAGTTAAAGAAATTTAAATAGGGGCAGGTGTCACACCCTCAAATTTGTCCTCCTAACTTTAATTTATCTGACTTAGGTTTCACATTCACCCATAAGCTTCCTCTAGATCATAGAATATGGTTCGTTCTACACCTATCTTAGAAGTTTTGATGTTAACAAGCACATTGATGACAATTATATTCTGACCATCGTAAATAAATATTTTGTATGAAACATTGTTGTCTCCTAATTTTTAGAAGAATGCGTATGATGTTCGACCTTACAATGGAAAAAGAGAATGTTACACTCAAGATATAAGAAGTTCTAATATTTTGTAAAAGAAATTTAAGAGAACTTAAAAAGATACATGTAAAATCGTTTAAAGACTATCGCTGTTAGAAGGAAGTTCTGATATGATCAAAAACAAACTTCAAAGCACCATGTCTGCATCACAAACTTTGTTTCATATATATGTCGACAAGTACTGCTATAAGAAGTTATGCTACGATCAAAAGACAAACTTCTGAAAGCACCATACTTCACTACAAACTCGGATTCCTATATGTTGGTTGCTTAGTTTGATGTGTGTTACAAAGACTCAAATGGGAATATTTGAAGTAACACCATTTCAACAAGATCTCGCTTTATGGAAAGCACAATTAATGACAAATATCATTCTTCCATTTATGGAATCTATGTCTCCAACGGATTGAAATTCTCACGCCTATATAAAGACAAAATCATGAAGAATTTTAGAATAACTCTTACACGCTATTGTAGAGAAAATTTTCAACAAAAGCATTCATATTTCTCTAGTTTCAATTGAGCTCAAAATATATTGTGTAATACATCACAGTAGTGATATAGCTTATTAGAAGCATCTTTTGTACACAGTAGTAATTGTTCAATCAGTTGTAATTCCTTGAGAACCAGGTTGTGGTTTATCTCAAGAAGACAAAGGAAGGTCTTTGTGAATTGTAATTTATTGTTGAATAGTGGATTAAGACCTCATTGAGAGAGGCAAATCACCTTTGACGGCAGACTGGAGTAGTTTGAGTTCAAACGAACTAGGATAAAAAATAGTTGTAAACTGCTTTAATTTTAAAGAAACCATTCAAATCCCCTTTTTCTTGTGTTTCTCAACCTTCAAGATCATCGCAAAATAACAGTCACCCATTCATCACATTTGCATCGTTAGTTGCGTCAGTTGACCGAAAGTTAATTTTAACCAAAATTCACATCGTTTTATAGTTGTGAAATACCCGATATTCCACTTCATTCATTTTTATCTCTCTACATGTTCTTACGTCGTATTAAGTTGATTATATGTCGATAATATTGATATTTCGATTTTATATACAGACTGTTGAAAGTGATTCGACACTGTGCCGAAAATTAGCGAGAAAATATTTCAAGTTTTCGCCTTTAACTCATCATTATAAATCATTGTCGTAGATCATGAAAATGTGTTCTCTAATTTTTTGATACATTTTTACCTCGCTTTTAATCGTGAGCATTTTAAAGTCGGTATTCTTTGTTATCATTTTATTTCGATTGTAAACATTTTGATAATTTTTCTTTAATCTTTGAGACTTGTAGTTTATTTTAGGCAAAATACCCTTTTTGGTCCCTTAACTATACCTCAAGTTACATTCTGCCTTATCTTTAAAAGTGTCAGTGGTCCTTTAATTGTTCCAAAGATCCATGTTAGTCCTTTCCGTCCAATTTTTATTAACCACAACTTTTGCTTCGCGGCATTGGTGGGTGGCACACGACGTATACCGATATGGCACGCTGTATGCTTCTGTTCATTGAGTAGCTAGAAAATTTCAAAAATATCATTGTTTTGACCAAGATTTGAACCCAACAACATTGCATACATGGAAACAACTCACCACTACACCACTTTGCAATTAATGATTATCCTTTCATTTATATTTATTATCAAGAAAACAAATTAACCTCCATAAAATTCATTACTATTTCCATTAGAAGTATTATTATTTTATATAAAAGTTATTATTATTATTATTATTTTATATAAACAGTATTATTATTATAAAAAAACAGTTATTATTATTTTATATAAACAGTATTATTATTATATCAAACAGAATAATATTTTATATTATTATTATTCCAAAATTGAATACTATAATTTTTTAAACACATATTATATTTATAAAAAGATATTTAATGATTACAAGCGTTAAATAATAATAATAATAATAAGAAGAATAAATATTATTCTTTTTTTAAACATATTATATTTATTTATTTCTTTATTAATAATTTATTTATGCAAAAATGGTAAAATATTATTTATATAAAAATCAAAGTAATTATTATTAACAAACTTAAAAACAAAATATTTATTACATCTTTATTTATATTGATAGAAATAAATATTATTATTATAAAATGATAATAATGATTAGAAATACATAAAATAAAAATAAGTACACTAATATAACAGTTTTTATGATAATTTTTAATTTATGGTTAAATTAACAAAAAATTTAACAATGGTTTTATTAAGAGAGACTAAAAGTATAGATACAAATTTTTAGATAGACTAAAATATATTTAACTCTATTTTAAAATAGCAATTACATATTAAAAATTAAAATGAATTGTAATTTATAGGTTTAGTGTTATAGGTTTATGTGTGTATGGGGAGGAAAAAATCAACAACTAGGAAATATATGTATGACAAAGAGGGAAAATTACATTAAAAACATAATAATACTTTGATTTAAAAAATAAAAAATGTTTTTGATATAATAATAATATTCTTTTTTTATAAAATATAATAATACTTTGATTTAAAAATAATAATATGCTGTTTGTTAATAATAAAATATAAATAAAGATGTAATAAATATTTTGTTTTAAATATACTTGATAGAATATTTTAAAATATTTTGTTTTAATAATATACTTTGATAGAATAATATTTTGATTTAAAAACAAAATATTATTCTATCAATATAAATAAAGATGTAATAAATATTTTGTTTTTAAGTTTGTTAATAATAATTACTTTCGATTTTTGCATATCATTAATATTTTTACCATTTTTTTGCATAAATAAATTATTAAAAAAGAAATAAATAAATATAATATGTTTAAAAAAAAGAATAATATTTATTCTTCTTATTATTTTTGTTATTATTTAACGCTGGTAATCATTAAATATCTTTTTATAAATATAATATGTTTTTAAAAATAATTATAGTATTCAATTTAACAGAATAATAATAATAAAAAATATTATTCTGTTTTTGATATAATAATAATACTGTTTATATAAAATAATAATAACTGTTTTTATAATAATAATACTGTTTATATAAAATAATAATAACTGTTTATATAAAAATAATAATACTTAATGGAAATAGTAATGAAATTTACGGAGGTTAATTTGTTTTCTTAATAAATATAAATGAAAGGATAATCATTAATTGCAAAGTGGTGTAGTGGTAAGTTGTTTCATGTATGCAAATGTTGCTTGGTTCAAATCTTGGCAAAAACAATGATATTTTTGAAATTTTCTAGCTACTCAATGAAAGAACGCCACGCCATCATATCACCACATCGTGCCACCCACCATGTCGATGCCACCCAAGCAAAAGTTGACAATCGTTAGTAAAATTGGACTGAAAGGACTAACATGGATCTTTTGGAACAATTAAAGGACCACTTTGACACTTTTTAAAGATAAGGGACCAGAATGGGTATTTTGCCAAAAAAAATCTAAGTGTTAGAAAAAATTCAAATCTTGACTTTTTGTTGACTTTTCACATTTCTTGATTTTTTACGATCATGATGGATTATTTGAAATGATTTTATGATTGAAAAAGTTTGGACTTGAAAAAGTTGACCAAAAGTCAAAGTTTGACTTTTTTGAGCAGATGGATTTTCATCAGATGATTCAGAATTTGTCTGATGAAGAAACATGGATTTTGCAATATTTTGAATCAAGAAATTAGGTCAAGATGTTGCATTGAAGATGTTAAGATCAACCTTCAAGCAAATAGGTCATTCATTGAGCGTAAAGTCAATGATTCACTATCTTCGATCAAAACCCTAATTGGTCGATTCAAGGTAGATCATGAGAAAAAGTTGGGACTTTGAAGATCAAATATTTGATGATTGATTAAGATAGATCAATTGAAGTGAGTGGAAACTCAAACCCTAATTGATCATATCTTGAATAGATGAATTTTTGAAGAAACCCTAACTTTGACTTCTAGAAGCCATGCACGATCTATTCTATTCTAAACATAGTGATGCAGTGATGCATATGTGGATAATGTAAGGTGGTATCTTAGGTCAAAAATTAGGGTTTGACAACATGCCTTAGAGATCCCATAATTTTCTTGAACAAAGTTACACCGACTTTGCCTTTCTCTCCATTCTTCTCCAACTTCACATTTGGTTTGACAGGTAAGAATGCAGGATTTGAATCATCCATTGTGAATTGTTGAGTATCTCTTTGATATAATTCCTGTGATGTAGAACCATATCTTACTCGACATTTAAAATTCCATGCCTAAGAAATAACACAATTTTTCCAGATTCGACATTTCAAATTCCCTCATCATCAGCTCTTTGAACTTCGACAAGTTCTCCAAACTATTTCCAGTAACTAGCAAGTCATCAATATATAAGTAGATGATTGTTATATCTTGTGCCAAAACATGAACATAGGCTGATAGGCACCTACTCAGACTTGCATTTTACAAATCCTAATTCGACTAAGTTTGAGTCGATCTTCTTGTTCTATGCCCTAGGTGCCTTCTTGAGGCTATAGAGTGCTTTATGCAACTTATATACTTTAATCGCTTCCTTCGAATCAAAAACCCTAGAAGTTGTGTGACATAGACCTCTTTATATTAAGGATCATTCAGAAATACTAATTTCACATCTAAATAAAATGTCGACCAGCCTTGGTTGCATGCCAATGCTACTACTAGTTGAACAATATCCAATCTTTCTACTAGAGAAAATACTTTATAGTAGTTGAGTCCATTTCTTTGAATAAAACCTTGAGCTACTAATCTTGCTTTATGTCTTGCTATCAACCCATTAGAATTGTGTTTCAACTTGAACACCCACTTTACTTCGATAGATTTTGTATATGCTAGCAATTACACTAACTCTCATGTGTTGTTTCTTTCTATTGTATGTAAATCTTATACCATAGAATACTTCCACTATTTAATCTTCAAAGCCTCACTATAGTTTATTGGTTCAGCACCTCCAAGTAAATCAAATGAACTAATTATCCATATGGTGTTGCTTCATCATCACTAGTCACTTTATAGTCTTGAAGTTTTATTGAACGAACTCTAGTTCTTTGTGATATTTGTCATAGCTCATCAATGACTTGTTAATTGCATCATTAGAATTCCAATCCCAGGAAAAATTCTCATCAATCACAATGTATTGACTCACCAAAATCTTCTCATTGATTGAATTGAATAACCTATAAGCACCTGTTTTATGATATCCTACCAGAATCATGTTCACTCTTCTCATCAATCTTTCTTCTTCTCACATCAAGAACATGCTTGTAACACATAGAGAAAACCAACTTCAAATGACTTACTGATGGTCGTTTTCCACTCCACACTTCTTCTAGAAACTTGTTCTTCAATTTCTTTGTAGGCCACATGTTCAGAATATAAATGTAGTGGAAAAAACTTCACCCCTTATAACTATTTTTGTAAATTCTTCTATTTTATCATGCATCTTGCCATATCCAACATGGTTATGTTTCTTATTTCTACAATTCCATTATTTTGAGGCATATAAGGAGCAGTTGCCTCGTGATTGACATCATGTTCTTGTTATGGATATTTCGACTCGAATGTAAATTGATTTGGAATGTATATGTGATGAACAAGACATGATTCAAAGGTGATACAAGAAGCTTCATGAAGACTTCGACAGATGAAGCTATTTAAAGGAATGTTTTTCTAAGTATATAGGAAAGCGGTTCGAATAAGGTTTTAAAATTTGAATTGTTCGAAGTCGTTGTTGTATTCTTAAATTGTCACATTTTGGAGCTTCAAAAGGGCAAAGGAATTCGAAATTCAAAAGCTCAGTCATATCAAAAGGACGTGGACGCTTAAGGTTTGAAGGCGCATGGACATCAAACATGGAAATTGTTGTTAAGAAACCGTTTGGTCGAAATTAGTATAAATAGGAGTCTTAGTGTTAGGATTTTGGGTGTTCACATGTTTGTACAAATACTCTATATTACTCAAAGTACCACCATTAGAGAAATAAGTTATTTGAGAAATGTATGTATGATACACAGTTTATGTTCATTGACTTTATAATTCAATCAAGTATTTGTAGTTTTCTTTTTAAATTTATGTTTAAGAGTCTCTTTACATTTATTTTACTTTCAAAGTTTATATACATTATTACTTTCGATAATGAAGTTTTCATCGAAGGTTCCAATACACAAATAAAACTAAACTAAAACACATGTCCTTAGGATTAATCGGTGATCTTGCAAGCAACCAAATTGTTTCTTCGATTTGGAGGACCATGTTGTTTACCAAGTTTCAAGGTAAATAGTGCTACAAAAATCTTCAAACATCTTGGATGTGTATTCACACCTTCATTTGTTCACAAAACTTTGATCCTTTTCTCACTGTTTTTGACAAGTTTCTTGAATTTCTTGAAATTTTTAATACTTGATCCTTTCTCTTGATCACATAGATCCGTAGCTTTTGACTTTAATCATCACAATGAAACAAAACATTTGTTTCCACAAATGGTATGTTCTTCAAATGGGCCACATACATCTGAATGTACCACTTCGAGAATGCGGGATGATCTCATTAGCAAATTCAAGCAAAGAATTTCTGGATTGCTTTCTAACTAAACAACCTTCACAAAGTTTTTTCAGGCATCTCAAGACTTGGAATAACGGTAACCATATCTTGAGTAATCAGTTGATTGAGTGATCGAAATTTCAAATGTCCAAACCTCAAATGCCACAACCAAGTATCCTTGTGGTCGATAACTTTTTTTCAAACATTAAACTTCTGTCGAATTGATCATAGTCTTAAAATTCATGTTCTTTGACATAGGAGACTTCAAGACCAAATTTTTCTGGGTGTTAAACAATTTAAAACTCCATCTTTCATGACAATTGAGAAACCTTTTTCAAGCAGTTTTCCAACACTTAATAGGTTGTACTGCATTTCAGGTACATAGAGCACATCTTTTATCATAGCTTTCCCTCAATTGCTCATTCGAAAAACTATATTGCTAGTACGTTCTGCTTGCAACGAACTATTATTAACAAATTTTACCTTGCTATTCTTCGACTTGTTGAAATCTGTCAACCACACCTTTTGACCAGTCATGCGATTCGAGCAGCGTGATTCGAGGAACCAAATATTGGACTCGACATGGTTATTTGTAACTGCATCCATAACCAACATACCTTCAGAATCATTTCAATCTTGGCATGCAACGTCCACTCATTCCTCCTTGCTTGTCAATCCCTTGTCTTTTATATACCATCAATACTTGGCGAAGTGACCCCATTTTTCATCGTTATAACATCGCATATATTTTTTTATCTTCTTTGTCCTTTTCATAGTTTCCTCTTATTTTCGATGATTCAGAAGTCCTATCATCAACCATATTCTTATGAGTATTCGACCAAGACTTCTAGCCCCGAGTCCTGTCAAACTTGCCTTTGAATTTGTTGGAACAACCATTCTTTTTCCATGACTGGGCCTGCAGAGCTTATATCGAGTCTTGAACTCATTTCCTTTCGACAATCCTAATCTCATGTTCTTTCAAAGAACCAATTAAACTTCCAGTTTTAGGGTTTCAAGTTGTTTGGATTCTTGAATAGCTACGATATTGTGATCAAAGTGAGAGGTCAACGTACATATTACCTTCTCAACTATCATCTTATAAGTTAGGGTTTCACCACAATCCTTCATGAGATGGACGAGTTTCTACACCTTCGACAATTACTTTACAATCCTTTTGTCTTCTCCCATCAATAACAACTCATATTGTCGATGCAAGGTTTGCACCTTGACAACCTTGACTTTCTAACCTCATTCATAGTACTTGACAAGAATATCACAGGTCTCCTTGGTCCATTCTAGCATGAGAGATTATGTCAAAGTTTGCCACATCGACCGCCGCCTGAATGTAATATGCAGCCTTGTAATCCTTCTTTTTGGTTACATCTCAAGTCGTGTAAACGCTATTGGTAACCACATATAAGGTTTCATGAAAGTCAGACAGAGATTGCATTTGTTTTCTCTATCGAATCCAATTCTTGATGTCAAGAGTTGGAAGAGAATTCAGAATGCTATTGTTACCATTCATCTTCACAATGATTGCTACTGAACAATCCACAATTTCGGAAATACTGATCTCTAACGGTGATTCTTGAAAACACGATAAAGAATCTAATTGCAGTTCAAGATATCAATTTGTTAGTGCACGGTGCACTTTTAGTGAAGTGAGAAAGAGAGAATAAAATAAATAAGAATTATATTGTTGAATTGAATTGTTACAAACAATGATTCAGATTAGTCTATTTATATACAACTAACATGTACAATAAGTAGATTAACAAACCGTAATTAGACTTGAGTTTGAATTACACAACTTAAATTATATCCAATATTATATGTAATATTTCAACAACAACTAATCATGACGGATACACATTAATTTCTTAATGGTTTAATATTATAATTTGTTCCGGCACTGTATGTGTATGTCTATGATCTTAATCTAACGGTGAAATTTTCTTTATTTTAGTTTAACTGAAATTTCCTTCCTCCTTCAATTTTTGTTGTGATATTATTTTTTGGGATAATCCCTCTTGTTAAAAAATGTATCATTGAAATTTCCAATATGAAAACTTATCTTAATTTTGATAACACACGCATGAATTTCTAAAACCGAAATGTAAAAAAATATGTGATAGAAGATGTAAGAATATCATTTACTTCAACAGTTTTAAAACCTCAACAACAAAATGGATCATACAATTTTTCTTCTTCTTTTTCTCTTGAAAGCCTTCTAAATACTCCCAACAAATGACCACTAATTAAACTAGAATTCATGAGTCATGCCAAATTGCAAATTCCTGTTGCGAATAACATAGGCATGATGACATTGAGCTTAACTTATATCAGTAAAGCAATGGTAACACCAAAGCCAGACCATTCAATTTCGTCCACAATTGTAACATGTTTCTTCACCGTGCATGACCAATTGAGCTTTATTACTATCACTACTATCAGTTTTAGGAGCTGTGACAGGTAACTGATGTAGGTCTTGTAATGGATTCTCCTTCATAGGTGACTCTGTCATATGAAAATCATTATTCCGGGCTTTCTGTTCTTTGATTTTCCCACACAACCAGATAAAGCCCAAGAACCACCACTACTGCTCCAATAATACTTCCAAGAAAGAGTTTCTCGGAAAGAATGATGCACGCCAAAGCCGTTACAATGATCATTCGCAACGGATTGAAAGCAGTTACAATAACTGGCCCCATAGCTTTCATGACCAACCCTTGTATGTAATACTGCACTCCTGAAGTTACTATCCCTGTAATCACAAATCACAAAGCACATGTTTACTTTTACTCACTCAACTTTCTCTCAAACAAATAAGTTTATGTGGCAAGTTTGACAGTTATACTAACCGCATAAGCAGGAGCCAAGAGCCGTGAATCCCAACCAAGAACCCAAGCAGAAGAGTTATGACGCTCAGCGATAATTGTCACCACAAAGCTTTGAAGTGCGCCAACAAAACAAACCCACGTTGCCAGCGACATCGGTGCTGGGTATTTTCTCAACGTTATGGCCTGCAATATGTAAAAGGCGGAAAAGCCAGCGCAGCCAATGAGGAGGAAACATGTTCCTATGATCCACCTGTTGTTACTGGAATCATTCAAAATCTCAGGCTGGTTGGTAGCATGACTAATAGATGACTTCACAACACTAACAACAGGACCTTTGCATAAAGCCATTAGCAATGTTCCTGCAAATGTTATTGCAGTACCAATCATTTTGGCTTGACATGCTACCTCCTTTATCTTCATGTGTCCAATCTGCACAAGATTATCAATTAGTTAATTACTTACTTAATTTACTGAAACTTATTATTCAAAATAATTTACAACTATGATAATATATATATGATATATCCATTTAATTGGTTACTTTAATATGACGGCGAACAGAAAAGTTATGGACGGAGCAGAGTTCATCACAGCGGAAAGGAACGAAGCAGACGTTAATTTCATCCCCAACAGAGCAAAACATTGATCAAGTATTATTCTGTTAATGTAATACAATATAATTTAGTTAGTTAACTTTCTATAGAAAATCAAGATTGAAATTCATATATTATAAACTACTATGATTACTCGAAAAAAGCCAGTAACATAATCTCTGAAAACACACGAAGACTCATCGTTGGCCTAATCTTCCTGAAAACAAAAAACAAAACATTTTTTACAACAGTATAATTAAAATGCTTGATACTTATAATTAGTACTAATAATGAATGAAAGAGATTTAAGAAACCTTTCTAAATAAAATGCGAATGGAGCTAATGTTACAGTGGCGATAGCGTTACGGTAGACTATGAAAACATAATGGCTCATTCCTTTTTTGATAGCATCCATGGCAAAAATAAACATTCCTGCAGAACCAAATTGAACAGCCAAGAGTAGTAAATATGGCTTTGCATTTCTTAACCATGCACCCATTTCTGTGAATATATTTCTTAGTAAGCTTCTTGGGTGCTTGGCAAGTGAAGTTGCTTATGATAATAGAAGTGATTTATACATGGATGCTGAAGACATTCTGAATATTTGTAGCCTAGTAATAGATTTAATACAACAAAGAATTTAAAATAATTATAAAATTTTATTTTTTATTTCTTCAAAAAACAATTTTCAATTTGCATGCTGACTCATTATCCAAATAAAGAGGGCAGTGAGTGAACTAATTATAGTTTGTATGTGATTTGAATTTGGTATCTATGAAACTTTTTACCATTATGATTATTTTAGTTTTTAGTGGCTGTAGTGAGTCGTGTTGTTTTCTACACTACAGTTTTACATATCCATTTTTGGATGAAAATAAAATAAAATGAATCTTTCACTTTTATATTCTCCGTAAGATGGTTTTGTGGTTTTACCTTATTTTTAAAGTGAGATTTTGTGATCGGGGAAAATTGTAATTGTTTTTTTAATATAATTAATTTAGATAAATAATATTCAGATATTTAATCATTATATTTTACATTAAATATATATAAATTACTGTTTTAAGTGTTAATTTTTACAATTATTTTTTAAATAAAGTAGTAATATATGTAATTGTTCTTGCTAGAATAATTAGTTAAGTATGTTTAGGGATTCGGAACTGCAAGTAAATTGTCTTGAGTTTCAAATTATGTGTCTTGCTTATCTCTTAGTCGGGAGTCTTATTTATAGAGTTGTTGAGACCTCATTAATCATTGTCAGTAACGTCAATGATCTTCCAAGTTATGTAACTGAGGTTATCTTTAAGACTTATAATGTCCGTTGTTAATGATGGCCAAAATATAACACACGCCGTGTATAAAGATGGCGCTACATCCTTAATGAGCCGCTTAGGTATAATTAATGCTCCATAATGGTCGGGCCTCCATAACTCCTAGGGATCAGGGTCTAGCAGCGATCTTTCATCTTCCTTCGCCTTATAGACGCCGACTCTTCCGGCCTCTCAGTGCGCAAGAGTAATTATTTTAACTTGGATTAAATCGACTACATATCTCAAATTTTGTGGATTTTATTTACGATCAGTAATAATTTTTAATTTCAAAATTTTAAATGGGAGGATTTAAATTTGAATGTAAAATGTGAATAAAATAAATAAATTGACAAATATCTATGTGAGTTATATTGATAATAAAATATTAAATTTATTCAAACATATTAAAAGAGCTAAGAGAACCACTAAATGTAACATGAAAAGGAAATCCAATTCAAAATAAGTGAAATTAAAGAAGTAATCTAAAACATATCAAACTTTAAAAATGAAAACATATCTTTATTTATTTTATATCTTTTTGTTTGGGTTTTCCTATACATTTCCTAATGAAGCATTGGCATGTAATTGTTTTTTTATTTAATTTTGATGAATTCCTTCAAAATGTTTATTTTTCTAATAATTTAAATAATATTTTTCTGAAAAGGAAAAAAAGTATCTGTTATTTTTTATGGTGAAGATTCTACTACCATTTAATCTGCTTTGGAGTTTTGAACTTTGTTTATATTTATCTGTAAACTTCAACTAGAGTAGAATAGTTAGTGTCAATGTGGAATTTGTGCCTTGGTTGCTCTCACTTTAGTTTTAGGTTCATAATAGATTGACTTTTTAGAAGGGAAAATATCTAACTTTAGGTGGGAGAGTGACTTTGCTCAATTCGGTTTTGAACTCAATTTCTCTTTTCATGTTCTTGTTCTATAAATCTCCTAATGTTTTTAGTGCAGGTTTGTTGTCTTCTTTGAATTATGTTTGGAAATCAAATGTATCGTCTAGTATTTAAGTGTTCGCATGGAGGTTGTTTCATGATATATTACAAACAACATATGATCTTGCTCAGAGATGAGTCATTTTAGAAATGCATAATTTAGTTTGTCTGTTATCTCTTAGTTCTGATGAGACTATCATATTTTCATTGTTGAGAATAATTCATATCTAACACTTCTTTTGAGGGTCAATCAGTAGTTTTGATGTTCATTAAGGTATATCGAAAACTTCTGATGTTCGATGTTTTAATTCCTAAACTTAGTTATTAAATTTAGTTTTAAGGGTACTTTAGTATTTGTTAGTTTGTACTATTAGTATCTTTTATCTTGGTCATCAAGATTAATTTTATTTAGGGTTTATCTGACATACTTATTTTTGGCCATTTTTGTGTATAAATAGATATTCCTATGTTCTTAATAAAACAACAATTCTTATTTCTTTACTCTTTTGGTAGTCGTCATTCTCTTTTATTCTTTTATCATTTCAACACTTTTATTCTTGTACACCAACAAATTGGTATCAGAGTGTGGTTGACTCAAACTTGTTCATGGTCGTGGATAGCGTCCCGCATGCAAGTTTGAGGGAGTATTGTGGACTCGCACTTGAGGGAGAGTGTTGGAATACAAGTCAAGTGTGAGTAATGGAGAAAATAGTCTCACATTAAAAGATGATGTGGTGACTTAAGAGCATATAAGTGGAAGAACCCACTCTCTTATTACTTTGAGATTTTAGGAATAAAATAGTGTATTTCTTACCCATGTTTCCAATTTCCAATCTCACACGTTACACTATAACGTGATAATATCTCATGTCATGATTTAAGTTTAATAACTATAAATATAAAAAATATAAATTTTTAATTATAAATAAAATGTTAATATTTATAAAATCAACAACTATAAAAAGAAAAACATTTTAAAATGTAATCGATAGTTATCGCCTTATCGGTATCAAAATGAATAGGAAAAGCCTATGTAATAGATAGCGGTTTTCTTTGTCATTTTTCTTTGTTAGTTGTATTAATTTATAAGCTCCCCAGATAATGTAACCGACAAGAGCTAAGGCATTAGTAGCTTATGGACACGGCCTTTTTAAATACCTACTAATTTTATATAAAATTTGGTCACAAAACTAATTATCCAAAGGTGTGATCTTTTATGAATATTATGTAGATATGAAAATAATGTTCATTGAGAAAATATGATACGTAGAGAAATAATTTTACACAGATAATTAATTAAATATGTCTATTCCATTAGATTATTATACTTAGAATTTAAAATTATTTTAATAATATAATAGATCTTGATTTTTTATTAATCTCTAGGTAAAACTATTTTACATTAACCATACATATTAAATAAATTTATATTAATATATATATAAATATTTAAGTTTATTGAATATATGTTAATGATTTATAGGATTGTTCAATAAAAACAATTATTTGACCATGTGATATTAATATTTTAAAATAACGGTGATTTCCATTCTATTTTTTCTATACTTTTTATATTGTTAATTAGGAGTTGTAATAGTTCAAATTAATTTATATAGCTCTATGGCTAAACCTACACTGACCTAGGCCAAAATATTTTTCAAATAAAAAAATTTTAAATTTTGATAAGTCTATTTAACTAAAAAGTTAGACTATTGAACATAAAAAATATAGTTTAATAGATATGTATTGAGCGTAAAATAATTTTACACTATCATCGCTAATAATAAATCAATAATTTGCTATGTCATCTAAATAATTTTAAAATATAAAAATAATTTTACATAATACACGATATTTATTAGTTGATAGTGTAAAATTGATTTACACTATCAGTATATCTTCTATTTTCTTTAAAAAAAAAGTAAACTTATTAAGTTAGTCTATTTAAATAAATGTAATTAACATTATTATTATTATATTATATTTTTTATTTTGAATGAAATTACGAAAAAAAAATTAAGTTTAATTATGTTGAAAAACTTATAAAAATAAATTTACAAAATTTTATAGACAATGATAAAAATTATTATTATTATTAGTTGTTTTCATAAATTATTTTAAAAAAATAGTACTACAAAAGTTATATTACAAGATGATTCGAGTGAGTAATGAAAACAAATATTTTATTTAGTCTCATTATTCTTTTATTTCGTTGACCTATTTTCTATTTGTTTATTAATAAATGTTTAAATGAATTAGATTTTTAAGTATATTTGTATGTCAATCAAGTCTTCAAAAAGGTTAGACACTGACCTAAAAATTAGATTTTAATTTTTTTAACATAATAAATTTAAATTGATAAAATTTAACTTAACACATCTTACTCCTATTCCTATTCCTCATCAACCTATTAAAAAAATTTTAATAAGTAAGGAATTATCTTAAAGAGCATAAAGATACTCAACCCAATAAAAAAGAAATCAAATTAGTTCAGAGCAACTATCGGATTGGACATCCAATCATCTTTAGAAACAAAAAATATAGCACTAATCCAATTCCAAGTTAAAGTTTTCGCTACAAAAATAATATCATGATTCCCTTTCAACTCATTATTGAACAAAATGTAATTTTATAATTAATTAGATAGCTCACACGATAAATAACCAAATAAGAATACTATAATTTTTCTTGTCATGCTCGACATAATAGAAGCAAACAAAAAGAGATGATCAAAAATATAAGAAGAAGCAATAAAGTCATTCATCCATACTTAATCAATAATAGATAACTAAACATCAACAGGAATTTGACATGAATGTTGGTGCACAAGAATAAAAGTGATTGGAATGATGGAAGAATAAAAGAGAATGACGGCTATCAAAAAGAGTAAAGAAATAAGGATTGTTGTTTTATTAAGAACACAGGAATACTTATTTATACATAAAAATGGCCAAAAGTAAATATGTCACATAAACCCTAATTAAAATTAATCTTGGTGATCAAGATAAAAGATACTAACAATGCAAACTAACAAATACTAAAGTAGCCTTAAAACTAAACTTAATAACTAAGTTTAGGAACCGATACATAACATCGTAACATCGAACATCGAAGTTCTCGATATGCCTTATAGAACATCAGAACTTTTGACTGACCCTCAGAAGTTTTGGATATGAATTATTCTCAACACCATCCCTTAATTCATATTCATCAAAAACTAATAACACCAATTTCATTTCTTAAACGAAGAAACTGGACGGTTTTGATAGCCTTTGTCAAAACATCTATCACCGCTTCGGTGCCTAGCGAACTTCTAACACTTTTCTATACTTGACTTCGAGAAAATGATACTTCGTCTCAATATGCTTGCTTCTTCCATGCAACACCGATTCTTGGCAAGATTGATTGCAGACTTGTTATCAATCAACAGCTTCAAAGGTTTTTCTATCATAATCTTCAAATCCTCCAGAAGATTCAGAAGCCAAACAGCTTGACATGCAGCTACAACGCCTACAATATACTTAGCTTCACATGTTGACAGGGCCACAACAAGTTGTTTCTTGGAACTCCAAGAAATAGTACCTCCCAGAAACTTGAACAAGTAGCCGAGGTACTTTTCCCATTAACTCTATCCACACCAATAATCATAATAGCTCACTAGTTTTGGTTCTGACTTTCTTCCAGAGGGAAATAGCACTCCATGTTTCAGAGTTCTCTTTATATACCTCAGAATCCTGACAGCAGCTTGGTAATGGGACCACTTTGGATTACTCATAAATTTGCTGACCATTTCAACTGCATAGCAAATGTCAGGTCTGGTATTGCATAAATACTTAAGAGAACCAACCAACTACTTGAAGGTTGTAGTATCCACATAATCACCATCAGAGTTAGAGTCCAATTTATGATTGTTTTCTGATGGTGTCACAGCAACTGTACAATTTTGCAGCTTAAATCTCTTCAAAAGTTCAAGTTCATACTTCAGCTGATGCAAAATAATACCCTCCTTTGAGTACAGAACTTCCATCCCTAGGAAATATACCATATTTCCTAGATCTGTCATCTCAAATTCATTCATAAGCACTTTCTTGAACTTGGTTATATCTTCTGGACAACTCCCCGTAAGCAATATGTCATCAACATAAAGACACACTATAATCATATTGCTTCCAATGTTTCACATACACACCATACTCCATCTCACATTTCTAAAACCCTTGCTTCTTGAAAAATGAATCAATCTTCTAATTCCAAGCTCTGGGTGCTTACTTCAATCCATACAGAGCTTTGTGTAACTTGCACACCATCCCCTCCTGATTCTTTTTCACGAAACCAGAGGTTATGCCACGTATACCTCCTCTTGTAATGGACTGTTCGTAAATGTTGACTTACATCCAAATGCATCGGCCAACTTCTTTTTGCAGCTAAAGCAATCACCAATCTGATTGTTTCATGCCTAGCTACAGGAGCAAAAACCTCAAAATAATCTAGTCCAGGTTTCTCAAGAAAACTTTTGGCCACTAGCCTTGATTTGTGCTTTAACCCATCCATCTGGCTTAAGCTTCGCCTTAAAAACCCATCTGACGCTGATCGATTTCTTTTCCCTTGGAAGCTCAGTTAACTTCCAAGTTTGTTTCCCTAACGTTCTTTTACAATGGCCTTCATCCACACTTTCTTCTTGAGAACTTCTCCAACTGCCTCTTATTCAGAATCTCCTTCTGACTCTGGAATTGTATCTCCTTCTGGACTTTATTTAGAAGTTTTACTTCCACCAAAAGTTCCACCTTTGTTAACTTCTAGAAGTTGTCCAGAACCACCACCTTCAAAAGTTGGATCACCTTCAAAAGCTCTTTCTTCAAAAGTTCCACCTTCAGAATCATGACCATCGCCAGAGGCTGGACTACCTTTAGAAGCTCCTCCTTCAGAAGGTCCACCTTTAGAGTCATGATTACCACCAAAAGCATGATCATCTCCAGAAGCTTGTCCTCTAGAACCTACGTCTTCAGATTTTTCCCTTCCAGAAACATGATCGCCACCAGATTTTTGATCATCATCAAAATCTGGATCAGAATCAGATTCACTATCTGACTCATCTTTAGAGTCTCCAGAAGATTCTTCATCTTCTGACTCTAACTCTTCTTCAGAACTTTCAAGTTCTGACTCATCTTCAGAAGTTTCAACTTCTGATTCTTCTTTAGAAGTTTCAACTTCTGACTCTTCATCATTTTCTGACTCTTCAGAAGTTTCAACTTCGGACTCTTCTTCAGACCCAGAATCACCTTCGGATTCTGACTTGTCTTCAGCTTCAGAGTCATCTTCTAACTCTGACTCTTCTTCCGAAACCTCAGATTCTGACTCATCTTCAGAATCTTCTATGTCATTTTCTGACTCTGACTCATAAAGAAACACTCCTTCAGAATCAGAATATTCAGAGTCATCTTCTTCCCCTTCAGAATCAAAAAATGACAATCTGACAGGTTCCTCATCAGATTCATAAGCCATTAAAAGCACAGGTTCGTCATCAAAATCACCTTTGGCTATTTTTGCTTCTTCTTTGTTTGACCAACAATCTCTAGCAAAGTGGCCAAACTGCTTACAACAGTAACATGAAACTTTCCTCCTCTCCTTTCCCTTATGATGTTTCTTCTCACCAGAAGTTGAGGTTTCTAACTTCTGGAATCTATCACCACGTCTATTCTTGGCCTCTAACCAAGAATGCTTCTGGTCCTTCTTGACAAAAGAAGCATTCAGAGCCCGCTCAACTTCCCCTAAGTTCTTTCACCAAATGCAACTCATGCGCTTCTAGACTACTTTGTAGCTCTTCTAATGGCGGTGTTTCATGAGGAGCCATGGATTCAAAGGCTCGATGATACCATATTGAAAGAAGAAAGATGAAAGCAGTTATAGATTTGTAATAGAAAGATAACAGAAAAAGATCACAAAGGAATGGCTATATTTCATTCATATTTGGATAACATACAAAGTGAATATCCAATAGTATTTATACAAGTGTTAAAAGCTAAGATCAATCATGGCCATTGGATTAGAAGTAATCTCAGCCGCTTATCTCAATAATTATAAATATACATGAATTATCAAGTATAATTATCGAGTTCAACTATCACATCATCACAACACAATTAATTTAACAAATCGTAATTAATCATGCATTGTAACATAAAGCCAACATCAAAATATGCATTGAGACTCGACATCGAGTCTATTCTTGCGGTACCGAGATCACTACCAAATCCACTCCATCTAGAAACGGAGTCACCATTTTCGTGAAAAAATTGATTCACCTATCTACTAATCCACTCCATCTAGGATTAGAGCCAAAAACCGGGAATAATTGTATTCATCTCGCTCGTATCCACTCCATCTAGGATTTTAGCCAACAACAACAATAACGCAATATGAATTATGAGACATAACCATGCAACATGATACATTGATATCAATCATCATTAATGCCTTGACCTTTCCAATAACAGTAAATTATTAGTAACAACACTTTGCATTGCAATCACCAATTCCACACAATTGTTCCAAAACACATAACCAAAAATTCACGGAAAAGAACCTAATCCAAGAAATACTTAGCTACTATTTTAGAAATCATTTTACTGAATATACAATATTTTTAGCTTTATCGACGATTCAACGACGGTCAAAATGTATACCCGAGCTGGAAGTTATGAATTTTCTAAGTTTCAAAAATATTTTTCACTCAACATAGGTAGAAAATCGTTTCTCAAAAACTGGGAACCGATTTCACATTTTTACGAAACTCCCGCACTAAAACGCAAGAGTAACCGATATATCCAAAACTAAATTACATTTTACCTTATTGGGCCTTATAGCCCAATTTATCATTAAGCTCATTTAGGTATTATCATAATTATTTTAATCCTATATATATATATATATATATATATATATATATATATATATATATATATATATATATATATATATATATATATATATATAGACACACATGTGTGTTATATATAAACTTGTCATTGTTAAAAAGAAAAAGACAACAATGTAAAGAAGAAAATATAGGTGAGACAGAGGAGGCGGATCAAAAAATCTTAAAAACACAAAAGATTCCCCTTCATCTTTCTCTCAACACCAACACTCTCGCCCTGATCCCTCCACTCATTCAAACTCATACTCTTCTCAACCTCCGCGTAACACCACCGTAAGTTTCATCCTCTTCATAAAAAAAAAAGATTTTGAAAAAATCTGGTATACATCATGCATCATCTTCAAACAACTAAATAAAAAAAATATATTTTTAAATAGTTTACAATATTTTTCCAATTACATTTTTTTCTTTTAAAAATAATCATTTTTATTTCCTTTCAAAAAATATTTATTATTTTTATTTTCGTAAGAATAATTTATAAAACTTGAGTTTATATTAAATTTTAATTAATTTTATTTAGTATTTATTTATTTCGTATTATTTGTTGTATTAAGTAGTTATTACTAAGTGAAATATATAATTTGCTTGACTTGGTTCTTCCTTGAAATTAAAAAAACTTTTCTTTTATAATATTTATATCGAAAATAGTTATAATTAAAACAATAATTTAATTGGGTTTCATTTTCATATGCATGATAAAATAATATAAATAAGAAAGATATTCAAATTAAGTTTTTTTTAAGATATTCAATTTTTTTTAATATTATTCATAATTTTATATGAATAATTAAAAAACAATTACATTTCACTATTATAATTAAAAAAATTAATTTATTGTTTAATTTGATATCATAAATTTAATTTAATAAATTTTAATTATAAATTTAAGTTATTTTTATTAATAATAATTTAATTATATTATATTATTACAAAACATATTATTAATATCAATTTCTATATGAAGAGATATTAAGAGCATTGATGTAAAATTGAGAAAAATAACTTAAATTTATAATTAAAATTTATTAAAATCAATTTCTATATGGAGAGAACTTTTCTTTTATAATATTTATATCGAAAATAGTTATAATTAAAACAACAATTTAATTGGGTTTCATTTTCATATGCATGATAAAATAATATAAATAAGAAAGATATTCAAATTAAGTTTTTTTTAAGATATTCAATTTTTTTTAAATATTATTCATAATTTTATATGAATAATTAAAAAACAATTACATTTCACTATTATAATTAAAAAAATTAATTTATTATTTAATTTGATATCATAAATTTAATTTAATAAATTTTAATTATAAATTTAAGTTATTTTTATTAATAATAATTTAATTTAATTATATTATTAAAAAAACATATTATTAATATCAATTTCTATACGAAGAGATATTAAGAGCATTGATGTAAAATTGAGAAGTCATATTCAATGTGGGACTTTTTAGAGCCTTTATATTCTTTAGTTCCTTAAACCCACTTTAATTTAGGAAGCAGCCCTATATTCTTAATTTAAGAAGTGCAGTATGAAAAGGGTTATAAACACTTAGCTCTTTTCTGAAATATTGGATGTGGGCCTTTTGCTTTGATTCAATTGCTCTTATAGTGAACACTACCTATTGAAAACAAATAATATCTGATAGTTTAATGTAGTGTGCAAACATTAAGTTTCACATTGAATATTTCAAAATATAGGTAAGTGTTTATATGTCATTTTACACGTTAAATATTAAATTAAGAGTATGGGGCTACTTCTAGAAAGATTATGGGCTAGAGGCCGAGCTCTTCCCTTTTAAATAAAATTTGTATATAATTTTAGTTTCTATAGTTTAAAAATAAATTAAATAAATATTTATAATTAAAACTATTAGAAAACATTCAATTATTTAAAAAGCAGATAAATTGTAGATTTTCTTTCTCGGATTTATCTGTGAATTTTGACTTTAAAGACTAAATTATTAAGAGTATGGGGCTATTTCGGAAAGATGATGGGTTAGAGGCCGAGGTATTCCCTTTTAAATAAAATTTGTAAATATTATTAGTTTCTATAGTTTCAAAATAAATTAAATATATATTTATAAGAAAATAATTAATAATTAAAAATATTAGAAAAATATTCAATTATTTAAAAAACTATTTATTAATAATTAAAATTAGGGTTAATATCACTTTACTCATTGTCATTTCTGGTTTTGCTCTTTGTAAGTTTTTTTTTTTTTTGAAAAACACCATTGTCATGTCAAAATACTAACAATTTATCCCCTAAAATCAAAATTCGCAAAAAAAAATCGACTTTTTTTTCGAATTTACCTGCGAATTTTAATTTTAGGGATTAAATTAATAATATTTTGAATGACAAGGGTGTTTTTCAAAAACAATAATTATAGGAGACAAAATTAAAAATCCTCTATATAACAGAGATAAAATGGCAATAATCCTTAAAACTACTAGAAAACATTCAATTATTAAAAAAGTTATTTAAAAAAATAAAATAATAAATTTTTAAATTTTTAATTAATTTTGATAACGTGACAATTGTAATAAGTGTCACATCATAGATTTTAAAGTCACATGTGTATATGAGATTTTTTTTTCACGGAAAACCACTGAAAAAATCTGAACTCCTATATTGAAGAATCATAAAATAAAATAAAAACTAAAAAATTATCAAAATAAATATAAAGGACCAAAATTACATTTAAATTTTTTAAATAATTGGGACCTGGCATTTACAAATGTTTGTACCATGTGTATAAACTCTAAACCACATTGAATCGACTATCAAATGTTTAAAAATAATAATAGTCATTCCATTCGTGATGGGGGTGCAAGGTAAAGCAGTGGGGAGGCAGGTAAATTGCTCACAACTAAATGTGCATTGAAAAATTTACTTTGTACCCTATTAATTAGATTTGTATCCCTATAAATTTTTAAAAATGTCAATTTTATTCTTTAATATTTTTAACTAATTTATTATTTTTTAAAAGAGTTTTTAGTAACAGGTCAAAACTGTAGTGAAAATTATTATTTTTTTAAATTATCGTACTGGAACACTTTTTAAAAGTGTTTCGGTTTATATTTTAAGATATTGGAACACTTTTTGAAAGTGTTCCAGTTTAAAACATTTCTAAAAGAGTTTTAGTAACGGTTCAAAACTATAGTCAAAGCTTTTTTAAAATTACTATACCGGAACATTTTTGGAAAGAGTTCCGGTTTGATGTATTATTAAGATATCGTAACACTTTTGAAAGTGTTCCGGTTTGAGGAAATTTCTATATGTTTTTGCAACGGTTCGAAACCGTGGTCTAAACTATTTTTTAAAAAAAGTATCATACCAGAACACTTTTTAAAAGTGTTCCGGTTGGTGTATTATTAAGATTTCTAAATGAGTTTAGCACTTTAAAACCGCTGCTCTAAAGAAACTAAAATTTTAAAAAATTATTTTACCGGAACATTTTCTCTAAGTGTTCTGAAAAACATGTGCAGGGGGCAAAATTTAACTTTTTTTATGAATTGAAGAATAAAATTGACATTTTAAAAAAATTGTAGGGGTATAAGTTTAATCGTAGGGGTACGAAGTAAAGTTTTCATGTGCATTGCATGATGGGCTCAATAAAGAAAATGGGCCAAGTTGAATATTTTTTCATTTCATTTGAGAATTTTGTATGACACCCTAGACCATTTTACCTGCTACCCCCATATTATACTTGACACCCCCTATTTTTTGATATTTCGAAAATACCCTTGACTCTATTTTCTCAAAAAAATTAATTTTTAGAAGAAAAAAAAATCTGTTGAGAAAATTAACAAAAAACTAAATTTCCGATACCTCAGATCAAGTTTTTGATATTTTTTTGGCGCATACCGGAAATTCTTTGTACTTTTACAAATTTCTGATATCTATTTATCAGATATTTCCAAATTTTTGGTGCAATCTACCAGAAATTTGAAAAATCCGTATATTTAGGAAAAATTTATACGCATTTAAATATCTCAAATCTTATAAAATCAACACGGAAATTTTATATTTCCAAGATATTTTATTTAAGTATAAGTTTATACGCTTAAAAAACATTAAAATTAATTATCAATATTACCGAAATTTGAAATTTCCGGGATATATAAAAATACCGAAATTCATAATTCCCGATTATTTTTTGTAATGAAGTCATACCGTAAATTTGAAATATCCGGTATTTTTTCGATATCGATTTTTGATTTTTGGTATATGTTTTACATACCAGATATTTAAAATTTTCGGTAAAGATTTTAACTGATTATGCATTCCGAAAATTCAAAATATCCAGTACCGGAAATTTGAAAATTTCGGTATGAAACATGTGACACGGTAAAAATGGTAAATCTCACAGAATTTTCGATATTTCCTATGAAATTTTTGGTATGTATCGGAAATCACTAAATATCTAATATTTTGTGGAGATATTTTGGTAAAAACACCATATTTAAGGATGATATAATCTGTGGGGTGACAAAAAATCATCGACACCCTATATAGAAGTAAAATACCTTATAAAAAATTAAAATATTCTCTAAAGTATATTTTTGAGACGTACTAGTTTTTGAAAAAATAATTTTATGAAAAATCGAAAATGCATTTCTGATATAAATCATAAATATATTTTTGGTTCCTAGTATACAAAAATAAATACTTAATGTTCTTCCCGTAATAAAGTATCCTCTTTTTCTAATTAGAAACATGAAATATATTTTTGATTTATATTTAATTTATCATAAAATGGAATAAATCTCACAACTAAATAAATTATATATGTGTGGTGGGTGTGCACACTAGAAATACATTTTTAATTTTCAAGAAAATTTTTAAAATTTCGTGTGATGTTTAACATGCATTAAGAAATATTCTTCAGTTTTTGGTTGAATAATTTTCTTCATTTGATTCCTGCGAATAAATAAAGCATAAAACAAGTGGTAGTAAGATATTTAATGGAAACATAACTTGAAAAAAAAACACGACTGTATTGAGGTGATGGCACTGAATAAATAGTTGTTTTGAGACAAAGGAACCCGTGGCGTGTTTTGTAAATAGATTTAAAAATTGTTCCAATAATATAATTGAACCATATAATGAGGAAAAAAAAATCAAATCTTTAATTGGTATTGGCTCCTTTGTAAGATCACTCTCTAAATAAAAGAAAAAGTTAATTTAGTGATATTCAGAGTCATGAAAGAAGAAACCGTGCAAAAAACCGATAGTGGATAGTGTGGGCCTTTGACATATTTGGTATAGTTTTTGTTTTTAGGGTCGGAGGTTAGACTAGTTAGTTGTTTTTTGAGTCATTGCCATATGTGTAACTAATAGCAACGTTTCTCAAAAATCAGTTGTATGTGACCACTTTTTGATAAATAGATCAAGTTTCATTTTCATTTTTTGGGGATTGTTAAGTTAACCTAACTTTCGTTGAACTTGGGCTTTTATGGGCCCATATCCCTGTTGGAAAGCTAGTCCTACACAGTCATGGTCTCCCGCTCCAAAGTAGAGATGCAGACGGATACATTCGCCCCATTTAGATCGGTCTTGTTAAAATCTGGAAAAAAAAACATAAGGGAACATAAGTTGTTGAGGGTCCATATATTGCTTTGTTCAAAAAAAAAATAAGTGTGTGCACTATATATTTAACGTCTAAAAATTACAAAAATTTATCTTGATGTCAATGTCTGCTTAAATTCAAGAAAAGAAAAACAGGACGGATGAATATATTAAAAATACAGATATAAAATGTTAATGTTTGGCATATTAAAAAATCACAGTGCGAAAAGTCGGTCCAATCTATTTGAAGACCAAGAAAATTTGAAAATCAAAAGAAAAAGAGATTAAATTTTGTCAACTCAACTATATAATTTATGCCTATAATGTATTATTATATATTATTATAATTAAATAAAAAAAAATTGAAATTTTTTTTATTCAAATTTTTAAAATTTAAAACACTAATTTAGGTGGCTTAATCTTGGATTGATCCGACAATAGACTGCATAATTAGCCGAAACTATTAGCGATTATTTGAATTGCTACCAACACACAATTAGTCTACCTTACAAAAAAGTATAGACAAAATGACATTTGTCTAATAGGCAGAATCCTTTTTATTACTTTGACTAGGAAAAAAAAGATAAATATATAAAGAGATAAAGAAGAAATAAAATAAAAAGAGTCCTTGACGTTATTTCTATTGTAAAAAATAAATAAGAAGAAAAGTAGAAAATAAAAGTAAAATAGAGTTTCCTTGTCTGGGTTGGGCCCAGTCACTAACACAGCACCCAAATCACGCTTTGATATTTTGTTACATAAGTTTGCATCTAAGCATGGACACTCGAGAATTATTTTGATTTTGTGTGTAAGACAGAAACATAGGACAAATAAATTAATATGTCGTTTTGCAGTACGATATTATGCGCGAGCAGGTTCTGTCCACGTTGTCTTTTTTATGTGGCTAAAAACAAATAGTGGAAGCCAATGGTTTCTTGCAAAAAGAAAATGGTTAGTATTCGTTTGGAATACCGGTGATGCCTGAAACAGAGGCGGCTGTCTATATTAATTTGCGACTGTATGTGAATTAAGTTCTGTTTTCTTTTTAATATTTAAGGTTTATTCGTATGTGCAATTACAAATTCATTTATTATGTTCAATTAAGTTCATTTACGAATTATGCAAAAATAAAAACAGAAATATTATTTGCACTCAAATTTGACATAAAAAACAAATTATGATAATACTCATGATGTAAATATTTATTTTTATTGATAATTATTGTTTATTATTATTTTTTATTTTTTATATTTTTTATTTTATTTTAATAAATATGCAATTATTAAGCATAGGTCTTATTTTTCTTTCTCTGTTTCAAAATAAATTTATTATATTAGATATATGTAGTTAAATAAATTTTATTCAATATGAATTTAATATATTTTAAAAAAATGAATAAATTAAATAATTCACTTTAAAATTGTTTTAATTATAACAGTAAAACTATTTAGTAAAACTATTTAATATGTAAATTAAAAAAAAAAAAGTTTTTTTTGTTAATTGTCTAACACAGTTTATATTTTAATTAAACCTTTAAAAAAATGAAAATTATTTTGTTATATTTTTAAACTTTTGTAAAAATGAAAAATTATTCAAAATGATAATTATTTGCAAAAACAAAATATTACTAGATAACTTTTTAAAATTTTTGCAACACCTTCAAACTATTGTGAAAAAAATATATTAATATTAGTTATGACAAAAATTTATAATATTTATATAAAAAATAAATAAGATGTGAATTATTATATTGCATGATATAATAATAGTAAATCAATTATACCTATACAATTACAAAATGAATATATATTATGTGAATTAAATCGACTCTATTTTTAATATAATAAAATAAATTATTATCAAATTTACTTAATTATTTAACAAACATTTTACAGATCTCTAAATATCATTTCATCCTTTTAGTTTTTACTTATCAGAATTAAATATTATAATTAATTTTCACAATTCTAAAAATAATTAAATAGGTTGTGGAAAAAATCCACTAAGTGAAAAAAGAATCTCTGCATATATATGTCGAATAAATTTCAACAACTTGAGTGATATTTATATTTAATGAACTATAAATATAAAAGAAGAAGAAAAAAAATAGAATTAATTTGTGTGTAAATATTTCACCTCACGTTTACAATTACTTATTATTATGTTACTCAATGACGATTATTTATGCAACATTAGTTAAGTATACAAATTCTAAAAAGATTTAACAACGTAACCAACTTAATTAAAGTTAGTTACTTGTATAACAAGTAACTTAACTAACATCTATTATATTTGAATTACATTTCAGTGTTCTCTTTTGATTCAAAGTTATACACAATTCTCTTATATTTTAGTTACATTCTCTTTTAATTTAAAATTTTACATCAATTTTTGAATTTTTCAATCTTCACTGACTTGGTTAAAAAACTTACTACATGGTTCTCTATTATGGTTGGTTAGATATCCTACTACATAGTCCTCTATTATGCAATATGCTAAGCATAATATTTAGGTACAATTCTTTATAAATATGTTTCTCGTTAGTTTTTAATAAAAATATGACGAATAATATCATTTAAGGAATAAAAATATGAATATTTTGCATACGTGTAAGAGTAAATTATCCACTTATCGTATTTTTATTGAAAATAGTAAAAACTACATTTAAAGAATTATACTTAAGTTTTATCCATATCTTAAAATAAGCTTGACATTATTTACTTGATCTTTAGACTATGTTTACGAGTTTGGAAGAGATGGAAAGGGAAAGGCTTCCGAATTATTTTTTTTAATATAAAATGATATATTTGGTATATTTTTGAAAAAAAAAAGATTTTGGCATAGAATCATAAAATAATATTTATCATTAGTGTACTTTTAGTTTTCAGAATACTCTAACAACATAAATATACTTACAAAATTTATGTAAGTCCTTCAAAACCCTCCAATATAAATTTTGGGTTCTCTCAAATTAGGAGGATTGTGGTGTTATGAAGAAACACAAACTCTTCAAAACCCTCTCAACCAAAATATTTCTATTATTTTCACCCAATTTTTTCTATTTTTCAAAGTTCTCCCCTTCCTTTCCCTTCAAACTCTCAAACAAAACCTTAAGAAAATTAAATTTGGTTTCAATGTTTTTTTCATGAACTATAGAATTATTTGTAAGGTTAATTGTTGATTTGTTGTCTACCATTATTTGTACTTCTTCCTTTTTGCTTATCTTCATCTAAATC
Organism: Vicia sativa; assembly: GCA_021764765.1. NCBI lineage: Eukaryota > Viridiplantae > Streptophyta > Magnoliopsida > Fabales > Fabaceae > Vicia > Vicia sativa. The sequence goes on from CM038794.1 coordinate 174,174,408, forward strand.
GATAGAGGTTGCAATCACACTCCTTAACAAATTGCACTGCAGACTAAGATATACTCAACTTCACAAAAAGACATGAGCACCGTTATTTGCTTCTTTGAGCACCACACGAATGGAGAATTGAAGAACTTAAACACATACACTACTATAAAAACCACTTTTCACTACGGTTGGGAGAAAGATTTTATCACAGTTGGGGGTCCTTAAAAATGAACAGTGTGATAGTAAGTGCCCTACTTTCAACCACGGGTTAGTAGTAGGGGTAAAAATAGTATAGCACGCAATATTTCAACATGGTTATAAATTCTAACTTTGGTAAAAAAAAAAAGTGAAATAGTCATGGACTCAATACTCAATGACACCACTTTAGCATTTTAAAATGGTGCATCGCTACATTTCACCATAATTGTGGCTTCTAACTAAGATGATATATATTTGAGTTTATTATAACTTATGTGGAATGTTTATTTCATCAATCTCTCACTAAACATATAACCTTTTAAATTGATTTAGAAAATAATAATATAAAAATTTAAGTTATATTTGAAGAACAACTTACACTAATTAATATTTTCGAGCTTTCTACAACTCATTATTTATATTTCGTTCTTTAGCAATTAGAATTTGGTTCAATAGTTATAATTCTTCAATCAACATTTCCTTCTCAACCAGTTCATTCTACAAATTATTAAATTTGATGAGAAATTTTTATTCATCATCATAATTATCATCATCATCATGATGAATAAGAATTTTTTAACAAATTTTATACTTTGCAGAATGAACTAGTAAAAAACAAAGTGTTTTTATTGAAGAACTAAAAGTATCGAACCAAATTCTAATTGTTAAAGAACGAGATATTGCAAATGAGTGTGAGTACAATATCATCTCTGAGATGTTTTGAATGATGTCAAAATTAGGTGATATGTATTATTTGAACATTGGACATTATCTTTCTATGTCTAGGTTGTATTTTAATCTTAGGACACTTAGGGATCAAATCAAAAGCATTTAGACAAGTTGAAAATGTCAAAAACATGATTTTTTTTAATGAAAAATGGCATTTGGATTCAACTCATCTATGTTAGGAGTCGACTCCCTCTGAAGCAAAATTGAAAGTAAAATTCCCTGCATGTTTGGAGTCGATACATAGACTCTAGAGTCGACACACAACACTAAGGAGTTGACTTCCTCGAGTTGTGGGTCGACTCTCACTAAAAGTGCTTTTGAAAAATTATTCTTTGTCTGTGATGGGTCAACTACCAAGAATTTGAAGTCGATACAAAGCATGAAGGTGTCGACTCCCACGTGTTATGTCTCAAATCCAACTGAAGCATATTTCTTAACAAAAAAATTTGTCCACTTGGAGTCGACTCCCTTGCCCTTGTGAGTCGATTTCCACTTCAAATGAGTCATCTAACACTGTTCAAAATGTTCAATTTTGTAATATTGCAACCCTATTTTTTGTTTCATTTTTTCACACACACACACACACACACACACACACACACACACACACATATATATATATATATATATATATATATATATATAGTCATTCATGCATCATTTCTCATAATTTAAATAAAAAATATATAAATCTTTTCATCATCTTCATCCTTTCTCATTGCATACATACAACAATTACACATAATTATTTTTGTTGTATGATCTTGAGACAATTTTGATAACATTCAATTAGGATTGTCTGTAATCAATTGGGTTTGAAAATTTTGTGGATTTCAAAATAAATCCATTTGGGGTTTTCTTCCAAGATTAAGGATTGATTTGAGAGTTTTTCACAAGATTGCATAATTTGGATTCAACCGAGTGAAATTGGAGTAGCGGTAACCCAGAGGATCAAATTGGAAGTATTGGGTTACTTGATCGAGCTCTAACCAATAGGAGAGAATAAGTTATGATCAACATCAACCATAGGAATTTGAGGGTTGAATTGATACTTTTTCTCTTGTAAAATACATTTGCAAAGGTTAATTTTCATTATCTCAATTTCTTTAAAATTGGGGCCAGACTTATCCATAGCAATGTCGATTGAGTATCTTTCTAAAAAAATCTCTCTCTCTCTCTCTCTCTCTCTCTCTCTCTCTCTCTCTCTCTCTCCCTCATTTACATTTACTTGCAAACTATGAAATAATTGATATTGCAATTGATACATAGAGATAATCTCTTTGTTAAATAATTCATATTGTTGTAGTGTGTTGATTACAATCATGTGGTTGTAATTGAATTTACATATCAACAAAGTCTTAGAAAATTTTGTTTTGAACCAATTGCAAATCAAGTGTTCGATAAAATGCTTAAATCAATTTTTTTATATTTCATTGGAAATAGATTACTATTGTGTAGTTTTATTCAAAGAGAGTTGCTAAAAAAATATTGATTATTTTTCTGATCGTATGTATTCGTTATATCGGTTTAACGCATATTCGATCTTTTTGATAATAGCTCGGGTAGACGATTGTCGATCCGGGTTTGTTTTCGTGCACCATAGTTAAAAGTTTTTCAAAACAAGATTTTAATAAGAAAATTTTATTTGCGATCTATTCACCCTTTCCCTCTAGATTATAGTATATCGTCTGACAAGTGGTATCACGAGTGCCGGTTTATCTTGTGCTTTGGAATCACTTATTAGGTAATGGATTCCGAACCAAAAAGGTCGTATAATAGAGCGCCTATTTTCAATGGCAAAAACTATGGTTATTGGAAAGATTGTATGTGTATTTATCTTAATTTCATTGATAGGAAGATATGGAGCGTCGTCTGAAATGGTCCATTTGAGATTAGCACGATCAATGTGGAAGGTGTTGTTGTGCCTAAATCTGAAGTAAAATGGAGCGAAAATGATGAGAAATTATGGAAGTATGATTGGAAAGAAAGGAATATAGTCGTATTCTCTATAGGAGTTAATGGTTATTATCTTATTTCCCATTGTACAACCACCAAAGCTATGTGGCACTCATTACAAGAGAAAAAGGGAACTAATGAGGTCAAACAAGCTAGAATCAAGAGTTTGAACTCTTTCATATGAAGCATGGTGAAACCATTGCTGATATGCAATAGAGGTTTACTCTTCTTGTTAATCGTTTAATTGCTCTTATGACTTCTAATTCTAGATCCCCAATTAAAGAGCAAGATTATAGTGGATCTAGTGATAATGGTTGTTCGGATGATGAAGAAATGAACTTTTTTGTTAAGAGGTATAGTGAAGCATCTTGACAAAAGTCTCATCAATTTTAGAAGACAGTCAAATTTATCAAGGCAAGGTGAGAATAAGAAAGAAAAATCAAAGAGTTCATGCTATAAATGTGGAAAGACCAGTCACGACAACCCAGATTGTCCAATAATTAAGAAAGATAAAGGAAATGGTCAAGTGAAGATAGCTCAAGTGATGATGATAAAACAACAAACTTTTTCCTCACAACCCATTATTATAAAAGGAAAAATGTAAGTCATTATAAATATGAACATATTGATAAAATATCTTACTCAAAATTATAAGTTGCTTTTGAAAATCGACATGTTGAAGTTGTAGAAGTTTTTAAAAGGTTGGCTTCAAACAAAAGAATATTTTCATACTTAGAAGCAAAAGTTTTAGAAACAGAAAAACAAGTGGAAGATCTTAAGCAATCAATGTTAAATATTCAAAAAGTTAAGAATAAGGATGAAAAACCTTCTTGGTTTAGTTGTGAAACTTGTCATATTTGGAAAAAAGAGGTTAATATTCTAAAATCCAAATTGAACGTAGAACCAAAAGTTACATTTTCTATTGATCTTACAAAATTTTAAAAGTATTTAAATCCTCCTTACAAAAATTATAGTTTTGTTTAAAAGGAATCAAATAGAAAAGGTCATTCTCATCATAACTTGACTTGTCACCATTGTAGCAAGAATGGTTATACCATTTAAAAATGCAAATTTAGGAGATTTACTCTTTCTAAAGGTGTTTTTAAATGGTTGCCTAAATGCAACATTATCTCCACTTAATCTCAAGGACCCAATAAAATTTTGGTACCTATCTCTCTTGATTGATATTGTAGGTTGAATTTCTTGGCTCCATAGAAAGAATGTGGTTTCTTGATAGTGGATGTTCAAGGCATATGATGGGTAACATCTCCTTGTTCATTGACATTGTGGCAAAGAAGAAAAGGTATGTAACCTATGGAGACAATAACAAGGGTGTTATAATTGGAAAAGGTAGTGTGGGTAATCCCTCTTCTACTACTATTAATGATGTTATACTTGTTGAATGTCTTAAATATAATCTACTTAGCATTAGTCAACTATGCGAAAAAGGATACAAAGTAACTTTTACCAATGATTGTTTCATGATTGAATATAGTGAAAAGAAAGAGTATTCATTTAAGGGCTTGATGGTATGTGTGTGTGTGTGTGTGTGTATATATATATATATATATATATATATATATATATATATATATATATATATATATATATATATATATATATATATATAACTTGAATGATATATCATTAACAAGCATTAAATATTTAGTAACCATAAGTGAAGACACTTGGTTATGGCATAGACGCTTAGCACATATTAAATTTGATTTACTAAACAAAGTGGTCTCAAAATATATAGTGATTGGTCTATCAAAAATTAAATTTTCAATAGATCACCTATGTGATGCACGTCAAATAGAAAAGCAAACAAGTGTCTCTTTTATATCTAAAAACACTATTTCAACTTCTAGACCTCTTTAGCTTCTCCATATGGATCTTGTAGGTGCCTCAAGTATTAAAATATTGGGTTATAATTACTATGGTTTTGTTATTGTAGACGATTATTCTATATTTTATTGGACCGTATTTTGTTGGTTCTTTTTTCGGCTTTCACTAGTTTTGCAAAGTTGTCCCAAAATAAAAATGAATTCATACATTGTTGTCATTAGAAGCATTCATGGAGGTGAATTTGAAAGAAACCTCTTTGAGGAATATTGTGATAAATATAGAATTTAACATAATTTTTCCGCTCCAAGAACTCCATAATAAAATGGTGTTGTGGAGTGCAAAATGAGTTTTAGAGGAGTTAAAAAGAACTATGATCAATGAAGGTCGTCTACAAAAATATTTTTGAGCCGATGCGTTAACCACAACATGTTATGTTTTAAATAGGATACTTATATTCCCTATTTTAACAAAACTCCTTATGAACTTCTTAAAAGTTGAAAATCAAATTTATCACATATTCACGTCTTTGGATGCAAGTGTTTTATTTTAAACAATGGTAAGGATAACATTGGAAAGTTTGATGCGAAATATGATGAAGGTATCTTCCTTGGATACTCTCAATCAATAAAATCCTATTGAGTATATAATAAGAGATTTCTTAGTTTTGAAGAGTTTGTACATGTTACTTTTGATGAATCTTATCTGAGAAATGTCAGGAAAGGTATTTCTTTTCATGATGCAGGTGTATCTTCAGAAGACATATTCAAAGACACCAAAGAAGTAATTGATCAACCCGAAGCCGTAAAACTTAAGGAGGAGGAGGAGGAAGATGACGATCATGAAGAGGAGAAGGAGGAAAGTTTTACTACAATTACGATCTACCTTTAGCCTAGAGGTCTTCAAAAAGACCATCCAATTGAAAATACTCTTGGAGATATCACCAAAGATGTAACTAATCGCTCTAAGATAAGTAATTCATATTATCACTTTACCTTTTTGTCTCAAATTGAACCTTAAAACGCAAAAGAGGACCTACTTGATGAGCATTGGCTTATGGATATGCAAAATGAGTTAATTTAGTTTAAAAGAAATTATGTGTAGGGCCTTGTCCCACATCCGCGAGATCATCAAGTTATGGGCAATAAATGGGTTTTTAGAAATAAATTGGACAAAAATAGAGTGATAACAAGGAACAATAGACTATGAGGAAACTTATGCTCTGGTTTCCTGCCTTGAGACTAAACACCTTTTACTAGCATTTGCATGTTCCAAAAATTTACAAATTATTTCAAATGGGTGTGAAAAGCGCTTTGCTTAATGGTTACATAAATGAGGAAGTGTATGTTTCACAACCTCCCAGTTTTGAAAATGATGAGTTTGTTAGAACAAGATTTGGTTATGCAATTATGTCTCTAAGTTTTGATGATAACAAATAGTATGTTTGAGTGAATAGTTTTGTTACTCTAATGTTTGTTGTATTTTTAAGAATGAACAAACAGGTTTTGCTTCTGATGGATGACGTGGCCAAGATATTATAAGATAAAATGTTCCACTTCTAAGCTACATAGGTTCTGATTAACAAGTAGCGAGGAAAGCTTCAGAAGACTATGAAGGTAAGTTACTCTGATATGTCTGTCTAAAAAAACCAGTCTAAAGATCTCAAGACAGAAGTTCTGAGTGAACGTAGTCAAAGACGCTGAAGACTCAAGTTTCAGAAGACAAAGGATTCTGAAGACGAAGTGCTTAAAGACTTTGAAGACGTGGCACTGAAGATTCTAAAGACTTGAAGTTCTTCTAAACTTAGTTATGATACAAGGTTACAAGAACAAGTGCTGAAGACTCTGGAGACTTAAAGTTCTTTCAACCTTATAATATGATACAAGGTTCTTCAATACCAAGTGCTAAGGACTCTGAAGAGGAAGATCTGAAGACTTGGAGTTTTGATTAACCAGATGTTATATTCTCTTCTCTTTCTCATGCTCACAGAAGCCTATGAAGTAAAAAATGGTAGAAGATAACGTTAACTTAGTACAAATAGTACACAGTACAAAAAGGCCTTTTCCACTAAGCGTAAATTGTGGAAAAGAAAAGGACATGAAAGTAATATTTAGTAACACCTCTCTTTTTCAAATATCCAACAGATTTATTTCAACTGACTATATAAAGGGAAGCATCATAAGTTTGAGTTGTTGTTGCTACGTGCCAAAAACACAACGATAATGAAAATTATTGTTGATATAAGATAACAACAAGATTATCAATCACTATATCAACATCAACAGAAACATGAAGAAAATAATGTAATCTTGAATCATGTTATTTTATAATATCAAACTATCAATCATTGATTCACAATATGCTTAAATTCACATACTGCAAGGAAGCTTATTAAGATGCAGAAGAAAATGAAGAAGATCGTGGAAGCTCTAATTGAAAAAATCCACACCATGGATATGTTGCTTCATGATATTATGGAACAAGGGTTTTTGTCCAAAATGTTCTAAGGTGAATCAAGATGAAGAAGTTCTTCTCCTTATTATATCAAGATTTACAAAGCGTTCAGAAGCTTATGAAGAAGAAGACTTCAATCATTCAAGTGCTCTGGGCTATTGTCCGTGAAAAAGAAACTTAAAGAAAAGAAGATCACACATTTGAGATAAAATACAATGTAATATTATTAGTGTGTATTAGGATATTCTGATGTACTTAATTAAGTCTACACATGCTTTTGTAGAAGCATTCTCTTGTATGTAAACCTTGTAAAAACAAACGGTTGTTTATTCTTTCTAAAGGACTAGTTGGTCAGAAGCTTTAGGAAGGTGTTTGACAATTATTCTAAAGGACCATCAAAGTAACTGGGTGTGTCTCATCTGGAGTCACAGTTGATGACTATCAGTCTGATCTTGGACTGGTAGAAAAGTTTATGATTATTCATGATAGCTCTGCACCCTTTGAACAAACAAATATTGAAACTCTCCTTCCTAGTCCCTAAACTTGGTTCAGATTCATGTTGTCCAACCTCCGTCCTCGTGCCAGGGCCAAAAGCACTTTGACTCATGATGACAAAGTCTTTGTATTTCTTTTATTTCATCACTATTAGATCAACATTCCCAAGGCCATCTTCAATCATATGAAATATTCCATTGAATCATCTAGATCTCAACAAGAATCCTACATTCCGTATGGAAGGATTCTATCTGAACTTATGGTTAGAGAAGGAATCTGGGAAGCATTAAGGATTAATGGACTAGAAGGAGCACTTTTTGAGGATAGATCTGCTAGGGTATATGATGTAGAGGAATTTTAAGATTAGAGTTTTGTGTCCAATGATCATAAAAAATCATAGTTGTTTTTATTTTTTTTCTTTAGTTCGATTGTGTTCTTTTCCTTATGTAATGCTCGATTATTAATGAATTATATTTTACTTCACTGTCATGACTCTTGTTTGAAGCTTAACTTTTTTATGATGTCAAAAAGGGGGAGAAGTATAAATAAATATAAATGATTTTGATATAACTGAGAATGATAAATAAACACGCATTTACCACTAGTGTGTGCTCATTTGTTGATAATCAACCAAGAAACTTGAAACAAGTTCACTAGGCATCCTAAACAGGTTAAGAATTAAAAATGTAAGCTATCTGAAAGATACAATTTAAGGAAATTAGAATCTGAAGAAAGTCGTGTAACTGACTCCTTAAACTAGAACTTGTATGAGTGACATTTTAAGTTCAAAGATCTCAGTTGCAGAGTTGTGTCTTCAAGAATCACGACTCTCAAGATCCTTCCATCTGATCTGTTGAAACCAGGGGGAGCTGTTGCTCAGATGGTCCTTAGTTAGAAGTTATAATCTTTACCAAGTTTGTGATTCAGGGGGAGTTTCCATGTAAAGGTTAAATAATCCTTACCTTTCTCATCCTTACTTTCTTCTGATGTTATGCAAAATTGTGTCATCAAAATACATAGTTTTGTCATCATCAAAAAGGGGGAGATTTTTAGAACAAGAGTTTGTTCTGCTACTTTCTGCACCTCCTATTATGTATCTTCCCCAAAGCCATGTAATAGCGTAGAATTTACATTTCCACACTTTTACTTTCCGCACCTTTACTTTACTGTATATATTTAACTGCTAGCTAAATAGGATTGTATGGCTAAGACTAAAATCAACCCTAGATCACTTCTAATCTCAAGATAAATATTTAAATCAAACACACTCATCACACATGCACTCCCTTTAGGGTATCCTCTCTCGTTGCCTTTCGGAATACAGTGGTCATGTCCCTCGAACGTAGGGATACCATTAGCAAAGTTGCCTACGAATAACATCATTATAGTCCCTTCGATACAAAGATCATAGTCCCTCGATGACCCTCGATGTTGCCTACGAATATATGATCTTATCCCTCGATTATTGCCTACAAAAGTGATGATCGTCCCTACGAATTGCTAAAGGTATCCTTATATGTTGCCTTCTATAACCATACAATGACCCTTCGGTTGTCCCTTCACATCCAAATGGATAAAGTTACCTACCAACTAATGGTATGGATAACCTTATTCTAAAGGAGAAGGAAAATAACATGGAAACGAACATTCTGAGTAGGTAATAGACTCCTAATTGCTTGCTCAATCAAAATGCTTTTCACACCTCACACTTTTCAAAAACTTTTCAAAAACACTTTGTATACATTCCAGCGAGAATCATTACAAAGTAAAACATTTTCCAAAACAAACATTTCCGAACACTTTGTATACATTACAACGAGAATCATTACGAAATCAAAGTGAAATATCTTTCAAAATCACAAACACAAAAAGCAATTTTTCAAAGTGAGCTAAGCAACTAAGAGCCCGTAGATAACTACGGATGGAAAGGGTGCTAATACCTTCCCTTTTCATAATTGCCTCCCGTACACAGAATCTAACAAAGGTATTTTCCTGTTCTTTTCACCTTCCCTTTATTGGATAAAAGAAAAGTCGGTGGCGAATTTTGCTATCCGCAACATTTGCGATAAAACACAAAACAAACAAGTCAGTTCTCCCACCGTGTTACATATATATATATATATATCTCTTTGTACATCACTGCCTATTCATAGGCCACTTTCTTTTAATCAATACAACTTCTCTTTCAAGTCCCAAATTTTTATCTTTTCTCTATTTTTGATTACGTAAGTCTAATGATTCCTTTAAATAATCATATGCATTTGACAATAATTACTCTTTACAAATATATGCATAATAAACAGAAATAGCAGTTACTACAGGCTCTAGAACTTGGGATAACAACTCAAATCACCAATATATCCCCACAGAGTCCGTATCATTTCTATAATATCTGCAGAGCCATCACTCCCTTGACAAAGACGAATCTCTCTGATAAGTCCACTACACCATCTTATCCACATCAAGATTTCTCGCTTACAAACTCTACATTTCTTGTTGCTACTTTGGTCTCCGAGCAGTAGCAAGGCAACAACCGACTTATTATGTCAGTCTCCAAGCAATAATGAATCACATTGTTCCCCAGAAGAGGGTTATTTCTTCAATACCATCCACATGATTTAATCCCTCATCTAAATTTCATCCCCAACTGAATGTTACCCAAAGATTATCATTCCCTAGTAAAGCAAGTATCCTTATTTGAAACTTGGTTAAATAACGCATTAGATGAATTTACATCTCTTTTATCCCTAGTCAGGGCCTCTAACAATCATTCTTTTCTATCCCCAAACAGAAGACAAGAATCCTCAGCAGAATATCCTCATACAGAAAATGGGAATCCCCAGTAAAATCATTCCCGACAGCAAAAGAGGAATCATTCTCCTCATCTCCAGCAAAACATCAAAGATTTATTTTCTCAAGATGGATATGTTCTGAAATACATAAACATTTTCATTCATGCATCATATATTATATCATACATACGAAATGCATATATCATTCTCTTTTATTTCAATAGCATCATTTATCATTTCATGCATCATGATATGCATAAAGTTAGCCTTACTTTTTCAGGTTAAATTCAAAAACATACGAATGTTATACGCAAATTTCTGCGCAACTGGTCGAAGATTAACGCCCGAAACAAAACGGAGAAACTATCCATGCGACCAAGCCGGTATGAATTACCAAAACAAGACGAGTTTACCAGCAAAAAGTCGTAGATCAATTCCCGAAACAAGTCGGGGCGACTAATCTACACAATCAAGTAGATTAATTCTCGAAACAAGACGGGGTGAATAATCTACACAATCAAGTAGATCAATTCTCGAAACAAGATGGGGTGACTAATCTACACAATCAAGCGATACAAATTCTCGAAACCAGACGGGTTTACCAACGAACAACAAAGCCACAGATTAATACCCAAAACAAGACGGGGAAAATATACAGGTGACTAGGTGGTATGAACTCCCGAAACAAGACGGGTTTGCCAACAAGAAAAATGTAGATCAATTCCCGAAACAAGATGGGGCGAATAAATCTACACCGCCAAAATGGTCTTTATCTTGACCAACATGTCTCTTTGAATAAAGTCTAGTGTACGACTCATTCCAAATCACAACATTAATTCCTCCGGATGGCATTTTAAGCCCATCTCTGCCTGCACATCACTGTCTCTTCAAGTATATCATCAATTGACAGCCTCACTCTGCACACCGGCGAGTGCAAATTTCAAGGCACTCGAGTGTTCAATCATCTTCCACCTTCATGTCACGAATGGCGTGCCCGCCAATCTAACCCCTCAGGTTCAAGAATATTTAACGAGGGCATGTTATACTCCAAAATTTTCCCTCACATTTTGAGGTCAATATACATCTCCATGCTCAAAACCTACTCAAGGGTTGATTAGACAAACCCTCTCCTAAGCAATCAACCCATAACTAGGATTTTATTTCTCTCAAGAAAAAAGTGGTTTCCAAGAACTCAAGTAGACTTCATGCTTCCTCATATGTCTCAAAGTATCACCATATCAAGTTTCAAGCCTCATAGCCCAAGTCTTCTCAGCCAGTTACTCAGATGAATGAAATTCAGTTGTATTGGACAAAAAGTCAACTATGGTCAACATACAGTCAAACTTCACCATTTTTGGTCAACATCTTGATTTTGAGGTCACATTCATCATTTGATCAAGGGTTTATCATGATTCATAAAAAAAACTCAAGAATTGATCAAAAGTCAAAAGTTGATAAATTAGGGTTTCTTGAGGAAAAGTTAATAGAACTTTGACCAAGCATAACTTTCACATACTTCCTCATAAATTTTTCCACCAAATATCATTTTAAAGGAAATTTAATTATCTACGACTTTGTAACTCACAAGGTTTGCCCAAAAATGCTTCATTTGAGAGATACGGGTCAAGACATTATAGGTCCTTTCAAAAGTCAACAAAAAATCATATTTTCTCAAAGAAGTGTACATGAACATGGAAGCTTCAATGAAGATGACACCAACGAGAGATTTTAGAGGATATCTTAATATTTATAAAAATTCCAAAATCACTCTCAAATGATAAAAATTGAGCAAGATATGGTTTGTGCAAGTTTGGAAACTTTGAAGAAGTGCATGAAGAGAATGTTGATCAATTTTGAAAATTTTCCAAATGGCCTATGTTTTCATGATTCAAACTTGTTTCTGACATTATCCATAACCTCTAAGCCCAGCCGCACGCCACATTACCATTTATTTTATTTATTTTTGAATTAATTCATTAAAATTTAATTTTAATTAAAATAAAATGCAATGACAAGAAGTAAGCGTGCAAGGCCTTGGACTTAAGTGTCTTGAGGACCAAGGAAGCCCATGAAAGCTAGAAAAATTGTACAAGAAGTGATTGGCATGAGATTGAGCAATTTTGGAAGTTTTCATTTGATTTCCAAATCAAATATTTTCTCCATCAATGCAAGTATTTTCTCACATGATCTGACCTAATTCACTCATTATATATAGAAGATCAAGGTCAGAAGACAAGGACACGGATTTCTGCCTCTCAAAGCCCTAGAAAAATTCTTCAAAATTCAAAGTTTTAGGGCAAGATCAAAAGCAATTCTCAATTCTATTTCAATCGAAACAAACGTCCATTCATCCTCCTGAGCCTTCCAACAACCGATCCAAGCCCTTGCGAGTTCAAAGCATTGATTAGCTACCCTAAGTCACATTGGTTTGGTAGATATTTTGAAATTCAAACTCTTAATGCACATGATATAAACCGATTTTATGCATTCATACATGTTCATGATCTTGTTTAGAGTCAATTTGATGCTTTATTTTGAGGTTTAATGCAGGAATGATAAAATACCATTATTAGGCACCAATTCAAAAGCTTGAAACCCTAGTTAAAGGCGTTTTCGTGCCAAAGGACACCATCATTGAACTCAGACCCTCGATTTAAGGGGTAGGGTCCCTTTTGATCACTTACTCTTTCTATTTTGCAGGTTCTCCAATCGATCTCGTCGGAGAAGACGATCAGAGTTAGGGCTCCGGCGTCCCTCCGACCCTTGACCCTTTGACCCAGGCGTGGCATGTTTTGGTTTGCTTGAATATCTTGGGTCTCGCACGCGTGTTTTATTTTAATTATGATTTTTGATTTTAATTCCCCATATATATTTATCAAAGTATGAAAATGAATGGATGTATAGCCACCCCAGTGGCAAGCCAAACGCGCATTAGTTCTCTCACTCTCTCAGGGCACAAGTTCGATCTCTACCTTTAGCAACTTTTTTTCAATTTTCTGTTTTTTACAGGATTTCACATATATACAATTGGAGGTGTGTTATGAGCATCACAAGCACATGGTGTAGTGGCAAGGTTTAGACATGACCTTCAAGTCTGCGCTCAACACCTCTGGGCCAATCTTATTTTTTGACACTAGATTTCTTTCATATTTTCTAACATTTTCCAATTTTATTTTTTATTTTAATTCTTTTCACAAATTAATTTTTAATACACAAAAACCCTAAAAATATTTTCTTTTTTAGATTTAGGTCAAAAAATGTTTAATTAATTTTAAACCCAAAAATTTTATTTTTCCTTCATTTAATTCTTTTTTACAATTTATTTTAATTAATTTAGAAATTAGGGTTTCCTTATTAAAATTAACCACAAAAACACCAAAAATATTTTTCTCTCAATAATTAGGGTTTCAGAACTTTGTCACACTTATTTAAATAATTTCCTCATTATTTATTTATTTATTTCGCGTTTAAATATTAGAAATCGATGTATAGGTTGCAAGGTTATTTTTGTAATAGCGTAGTTTTTATTTTCCTAGCACTTTTCCATTATTTTGTAACTGTTTGTGGGATGTAATAGTTTAGGTTTAAATTTCTGCACTTTACTTTCCGCACCTTTATTATGGAACTGTCCCAAAGCTTTGTAATAGCGTAAGACATTTACTTTTCGCACTTTATTTTTTGTACAGATATTAACTGCTTAGATGTATGCTAATTAGAGTTTGTATGGCAAGACTAAAATCAATCTTAGATAACCTTAATCTCAAAGATAAGAAATCTGAATGGAATCATTATTGTACACTTGCACCTCTAGGGTATCCTCTCTTGTTGTCCTATACAATGGTCATGTCCCTTGAACATAGGGATACCATTAGCAAAGACGCTTACGAATAACATCATCATAGTCCCTTCGATATAAAGATCATAGTCCTCGATGATTCTCCGAGTTTCCAATGAATACATGATGTTGTCCCTCGATTGTTGCCTAAGAAAAAGGATGATAGTCCCTTCTAATTGCTAAGGTATCCTTACATTGTTGCCTTCAATGACCATACGACCCTCGCCCCGCCCCTTCACATCCATGGATAGGGCTACCTACCAACTAATGGTTTGGATAGCACTATCCTAAAGGAAGAAGGAAAATTACAAGAACGACCTTTGGTGGGTAGTTACTCTTAATTGCTTGCTCTAAGCAAAACAAATACTTTTCACACTTCACATCTTTTCAAAAAAATATTTTCAAACACTTCGTATACATTCTCGAGGACTAATACAAGAATCATTACAAAGTCAAAGTCAAAATATTTTCAACAAATCACTCACACACAAAAGCAAGTTTTCAAAAGTGAGCTAAGCAATTAAAGAGCCGTAGATAACTATGGATGAAAAGGTGTTAACACCTTCCCTTTTCATAACTTACCCCCCAAACTCAGAATCGATAAAAGGTCTTTCCTGTTCTTTTCACCTTTCCTTATTGGATAAATGAAAAGTCGGTGGCGACTATTGCTAATCTCAACATTTGCGATAAAATGCAAAACAAACAAGTCAGTTCTCTCACCGTATTACAGTCTCAAACAAGCCCATGGGGCTTGGTATGAGCGACTTAGTAAGTTCTTACTTGACCAAGGATTTCCAATAGGGAAGGTTGATACAAATATTTTCATTAAACGTGAAGGAAAATATATTCTTCTTGTTCAAAGAATTTAAAAGATAATGTAGGGAGAGTTTGAAATGATTCTAATGGGCGAGTTAAATTACTTTCTCAGACTTCAAATCAAATAACTCAAATAAGGGAGGCTTGTGTGTCAAACAAAGTACTTCCAAGAGTTGCTTAAATTCTTTGGAATGGTAGATGCAAAGTCAATTGACACTACAAATCCCACAAATGGAAACTTGAACAAAGATTAAAAGGGTAAGGATGTTGACATGAAAAGGTATAAAGGTATGATTGGATCTCTCATATATCTTACTGCATCTAAGGTGAACATTATGTTTAATGTGTACATGTGTGCTTGATATCAATTTTCTCCAATGAAATCTCATTTAAAATATCTAATGTGCGTCCTTAGATATCTTCATGGCACTTCTAAGTATGGGTTTTGGTATCCTAGAGGTTGTGATTATAGTTTAGTTGGTTACTTCAATTATGATTTTTCTGTTGCAAATCGGGTATGAAGAGCACTAGTGGAAATTTCCACTTATTTTTAAAAAATTAAGTCAGTTGGCATAGCAAGAAACAAGTCTTTGATGCCTTGCCAACCGTTGAGGCAGAATACGCCACTACATGTAGTTGTTAGGCTCAAATTTTGTGGCTTAAACAATATTTACTTGATTTAAACATTAAACTTCAACATATTTTGATACTGTGAAACAATACTAGTGCTATTAATCTAAATAAAAATTATGTGTTACTCTCACGTACTAAACATATTAAGATACGTTACCATTTCCTTTGCGGCCATGTTTAAAAAGGGGTTGTCATTTTTTAGCATGTTGATAGCAAAAATCAACTTGCCGATATTTTAACAAAACCTCTTGCAACAGAACCATTTTTCAATATTCGTCGGGAATTGGGCATTCTTGATATCTCGAATTTTTTCTAAATAGTTTGATGTATGCACTCTCTCTAATTATTTTAACCTTCGTTTGAAAGGTCTAGTTCATGTGAGTGCATCCTTTGTTTCTCATCCTATAAGGTAATATAGTTTCACTTATCTCTTTCTTTGCAAGTTATTATTTCTTATGTTGATTATATATGTCTCTTGTAATTTTATTATGTGTTTACGTTCTAAACATATGCAATATATTTGATGTGTAATGCAATTGTATGAATGTTCACTTCAAAAAAAATATGTTGTCAACTTATGGGTGTTTTCAATCAGTATGTTTATAGTGACTTCATTTTTTAATCATATATTTCATTATCATTTGTATTTCATGATATGAATTCTTCGCATATGAAATATCTTATGATAGTAGGTTTGGACATTTTATTTATCTTTCTTGCATTTTTATGCATTGTTGGTTATTTATGTTTAAACATTTTTCACTCTAACACCATTCTATGCGAGTGTTGTTTTTGTTGATTGAATTATCTTTGCAACGCCTCTGAGTGGTATATATGTGATTGTGTGTTTTTTACTTGATGTTTCTTACGTTTGTGGCCTTTTTCTCTTGTAGATGTTGTCAAAGAAGGAGAAGTTGTGCAAGAGCAAAGAACACTGTCTCGTCTGTTAGAACAAGATTTGGATAAGTGTCCAACCTTTGTGTTTTGATGATAACAAACATATATTTTGGTATAAACAATTTTGTTCTAATGGTTTCATTGAGTGTGCGATACTATGTCGATTCGGATAATCCTTAGTCAAAAATTCTACGGAACATTAGGTGGATAAAGAAATGAATCTAAATGAACTTCTACATAAGAGCTCACAGCTACACATCAGAAATGTTTTCTATCAGAAATCTAGATATCATAATCGAAAAGAAGATCTTAAAAGAAAATAAAATCAAAAAGTCTCCTACAACAAAGTATTTCTCAGATAAGTTGTTGCTTATACATATGAAGACACGATCCACCATCAAAAGGAATCTAAAAGGAAAAGTCTCTGGATCATCATCTCTCTCATTCTAGAGCGAAGATAAAAGAATCAAAACTAAACATCTCAACAAATGGGTGATTATAAAGGATATGAAAGAATACATTTTCTCAACAATCCTCATCTCACTAATTAGAAAATCAATTATGTCTTTTTGACGAAATTTTTTATGGTTTAGATAGGCTGATGTCCATTAAAAATGAAGAAAAGAGAAGAACCGTTATAGCTCATTAAATGTGTTTTCTCTTCAACGGATCTTTCCAAAGTACATATATAAGAAGACTATAACTTAGAGTGCAAAGCGTGAAGAAAGAGGGCAAGAAACCGTGATAAAAATAAAAAGAAAAAACAACATGAAACAAAGTTCAAATGAAGTTATTGCATAACGTTATTCATCATGACTAATTCTGATAATTGTTGTTGCTAGCATCATGCTCAATGATGAGTGAATATAAAGTCCCCAAGATAAAACTTCAATGCATATATTATGGGGGATTAATGAAAAGCAAGGAATTGTTACTCAATTACTTTATCAACATAGAAGATGAAGACAAGAAGACTATAAGATGTTGTTGTGTTATTAACATGATACCCAGTCTTGTAGAAACAAATAAAACACAAGAGTTGTTGCTCTGATTGTATTATTTCTTAGAAAACTTCATTTAAGTTGTTTTTACAAAAGAGTTATTACTCAAAAGTTTCTTAAAACAATATGTACTAAAAATAGGAGTAATCTGCTTTATGAAAAGCACTCATGTAATCTCTTGAAAAACAATTCTATTTAGAATTTTTCTTTCCTCAAGTGACCTTCCAGTCTGTATACTTGAGTTGGCTAAGATGTCTTTCTAGACTCTTAGAGGCAGTTGTAATCTTTCAAGATTGTTGGATTAAGTCCTTTTCTAAGGCAAAATCACCTGAGGAAGGTGGATAAGATATTGTATAAAATGAGTGTGTTCTTTACTTTCTAGATTTATTTATTAACTAAAAGGCTTCCACAATACATAAAAAATAAAGCGAAAATCCAATATTTCTATTAACACAATTCAAATCCCCCATTTCTTGTATTTTTCTCTACCTTCATCGTCTAGTTTTGCAAATGCTAAAAATGGAGATGCATTATGCATATATTCCGGGGGGGCATATGATTAGAGACTACAAATATGTAGTATTTGTACATTAGACGTTATCTTTCTATGTATAGGTTGCAGTTTCTTCTTAGGACACTTAGGTAATGTGTAGAATTTGTACATCATACCATCAGCCTTAATGAATGATTTTCTTTGATAATGATCATTGATATACATCATCGGTAAGCATCCTTGGAACAGAGACATAAAACCAAAATATATTTGTACTCGAGAGTATACACTTTTATTTTCACATATTCATTTAATATATGCTAAGGCTTCATAAAATCTAAAAAGGATCCGTGAAAAACATATTAGGGTTTCACCTTTGGTACCTAAATTTTATTGGGTCTCGGTGCATTAGTGGTTCTAGAAGATCTAGGGTTAATACCTTTAGTCATATTTAATTTATCAAAATAAAATGGCTCCATATGACCAAATTTATTACAATGAGAGCATTTACAAATAGGTCAATTCACTTTCTTCTTAGTTACTTCTTTACTATGTGTTCTACTCGATTTAAACCATAATCCAATTTTATTTAAGGAATACCTCTGACTTTATAAAATCAAGTCAATATTTTCTTTCTCCTTAGTAAATTTACTTAGGATTTCATGCAAATCTGTTACTTCATTTTTCATTGAGATACAAGTTTTACGTGTTCCGTCTGAGTGTCTATTATTAGTTATTTCGAACTTAAGGAAGATTGAAGTTTCAAGTTAAATTCCAACCAAACAACTAACATTGGAATGAAGCGATTAGTCTTACTTCCAAAAACTAATGAAGCTTCGAGCAGTTAGTCTTCAAGCTTAAACTTTTTAGATTTTATACATTTTAATCTCAAACCTAGGTGGAGTTTGGAATTAGCTATCTTCTAAATAGAACTAGGGTTTTACACAAGTTTATCATGAAATAAATTGATATTTTACACAAGACTTATCTCGAACCAAGTTGAGATTTAACATCGGGCTTATATCATACCAAGTTGAGCTTTTACACAAGCTGAGTTCGTGAACCAAACAACAACTTAATACAAAATCCCCAAACAAAGATTTTAATGGGTTTAACTTTGAACCCAAATAAACACTTCCAAAGGAAGAGATATTTAACCAATAAAAATAACTCTTGGTGAATTTATAATATCTCCCTTTCCAAAACAAAATATTCCTCACTTCAACAAAAAGCTTTCTCTAAGCGCTTTGGCTATATTATAGTGAGAGAAAGTAGAAAAATGTTGTTAGAGAGAGTGAATATAGTGAGATAAGTCACAATTATGGATGAAAAAAACTTTAATGGAGGGGCCTATATTTATAGTCTAAAGGTTCACACAAAAAAGGAAAAAGATCCATGGGCCAATTTAATGTTCCAGTCAATTTGGGCCTTAAGCCAATTGATTGGATGACCAAAACAATCGATTACAAACGCACATTTTTGAAGGTTTTGATAGAGAATTGTTTCACTTCATTAAGACATTGTCAAAATCGATTCTAGACACACACTAGTCCAATTGATTGGTATATGCTTCAATCGATTGAATTGTTGAAAAAACTTATCCAAACTATTCTGACAGTTTTATGATTTATATGGCTAGGGTCCAAAATATTTTTAGGTTGTTTTCTTTGATAAATATATGTTTTTGAAAAGTTTTGAGAAATTGTATGATTTATTCATACTACTTTTTGAAAGCTACATTGTGTTTTTACAAAGCACTAATCACTTATACATGACCAGACGAGCTTTCACAGTTCCCCTTTTCACACTTTGAAGCTTAAAGACTTTACCAAACACATTAGTTATATAAGAACTTGCTTGAGTATTATAGAGGCGTGAAATATCTTCAATTTGAATGCCATTATCATAGGATATCAAATGTGGTCATCAAAACTTTATTTCATCAGCTTGATTATGAGGAAAAGCATGAACAAACTATGTTTTGAATCTTTAACCACTAAAAATACTTGATTGGATTTATGCTTTAAGGTTAGATTTAATATTCATAGGTTCTCAAAGTTTTCATCTTCACAAGTTATTATCAATACAACTAAGTTGTTGTCATCAAAACCAAACTAAACCATGATATTCATGTCTTGCTTTAGCTTTCATCACTTCTTGAATAACCTAAAAACACATGGTTTCACATGATCTTCAAAAGTACATCTATCAATATCAAATATAAGAGAGCTGGCAAAACATTATCTAGAGCGATATGATCCCCAATGATCCTCAAACTCCAAACTCATCAAGATTATAATGACTACTTAACATCACCACCAATGCCACCGAACAACTAGGTCACACAAGACTTTTAAATATCACCATAAATTTTAATAGACACCGATTAAAAATTAATAGACACTATCAACACGATAGGCTTGTCTATAACTTTGATATGACTACCTCACGCCACCATCAATGTCATCTAAAAGTGGGATTGTTGAGCACTACCATCAATTCCCATAATACTATGATCTGACATCATCAGGAAAACCAAAATTTTATTGTATACTTATAAAATACATGTTCTTTTCACAGATTTATCAAATTTGCAATAACCACCTTAAAAGCTGCAAAACATAATTAGGTTTTCTCCTTTGGTACCCAATGTTTTTTGGTCCTAATGTGTTTGTAACTTTAAGAGGTTTTGAGATTTTCCCCTACCCTATTTATTTAGAGAAGTGAAACACTAAAGATAGCCAAGCTTATTACAAAATTCAAACTTATACACAAGGCGATTTAACTTATTTTTATCATGTGATCTATTAGGTTTGTAACCTACACTATTTTTATTAAAAGAAGGTTTTTGATTGAAAAGAATTAAGTTTAGATTATCTTTACCCTTGGTAAATTTCTTTAAGGTTTCACAAAATTAGGTGCTTCAATTTTAAAAGAATCGCAAGAATCACATTTATCTAATTTTAAGGATTCGCTTCTTATACTAGCAATTTTATACAAAGAATCTTATTTTTATTTTCCAAGAATTTTCCATAATCCTTAAGATCGGCAATGCTCTTATCTAATTTTGAATTCTGTTTTACAAGCTTAACACCGAGCTTGATAATTGGTTATGAGTTGGAGAGGTTACATTGGTGTCATCTTTCTTTGAAGCTTTAAGGTATACATGATATTCTTCAATAAATTATCTATTTAGATAAGGAACTCCATACGAGTATTCTTATGTATCATTAGGTATATTCTTAAAGATGTTAAAATCTATTTATGTTGATCTCATTGATTCATTCACAAGAGACTTGATATGAGGGATCTTTGAAGATTCTTCCATAAGTTGACTCTTCTCGAGATCTACTGGACATTGTTTCTTCATCATCTTTAATTTTGAATATTTCGATTGTTGAGGCTTTTTCAAATATTCTACAAGACGAAGGTTATTCAACAAAGTTATCAGATGATGATTATTTGGATGATCTCTCATATATTGAGATTATTCATTCAAATGAAATAAATGGGGTTGGCTCCACTCTTTCTTCTCTAGATCCTCTTGATGAATATTCATCTAGCAAACTTAAGTTAATTCCACCATTTTTCAATATATGGATCAATTTGTTGAGTTTCTCGATTATCTTCCCTTTTTTAGATTTTTATTGAAAATCAACAAACACCATGCTATCTTTTGAATTGAGGATTGGATTATATTTCTAATTTCAGTTCTTGATTATTAGATAGTTTTTAAAAACATAGTTTCTATTAAAGACTCAGAGAGTTTCAATGGTTAAGTATCATATGTGAGAATGACTTTCACATTCTTACGCCATTTCAACTTCATGAGTATGTGCGTTTTCTCTTCCTTGATACTTGAGAGACTCCATAAATAATTTCAAGAGTTTCTTATACTTCCTTGGTGGACTCACAAGTAAAAACATAATAAAATTCCTTGGAGCATAAAGTTTTATCAAAAGATGTTTGACTTTAAGACCATGCTTGACTTTTCTCATATCCTCTTCAATCTAATCAAAACCAAGTTTATTAAGTACCTTATCCTTGAAGGAGAAGGTAGAAATAAACATACCATTGATTAAAATACTCATATTTCAAAATCATTATCTTTGATAAAAGTTATAAGTATTGTTTTCCATAAGTTAAACATATCACCATCAAATGTTAGAGGTGTATTCATGAAAAGTCTCATGTTATAAGCAAAAGTGTTTGTAGTCATCTTTTTCCTCCTGAGACAACTAGTTTTAAAACAATAGTTAGGATCTGATGCCACTCGTTGCTAAAGTGGCTCAATCTCAATAGGTGTGAATTATGTAGGTTTTAAAAATTCAAATTAAAATCTTTTTCAAACACAAAGTTTAATTAGTTTTTGCAAAACAAATAAAGTAAAAGCGGGAAAATAAGAAATGGAAATGAAACAGAGATAGATAGCGAAAATAAAGAGTTAAGGAAGAGAGATATAGTGTTATAATTGGAAGATTCATTGGGCAATGGAGAGAAGTACATTCTTAGTATATCTACATTCTTAAGTCTCCCTTTATTGGTTCGAGAGACCCATTTAGAATGCATCGCACATACCTCTAATGGCTTAAAATGCACGATATCGTGAAGAATATATTGGGTCAAAAACTTTATATAGGAAGTTGTGGTATTTAACTATACTTCCTAGATTTATGAAACCAACCACCCATTCTTTGAGTGGTCGCTACATTCTATGAAGATTCAATTTAAGGCCTCTAGTAGTATAAATATACTAGTATCATGATACTCAAAGGGACAAACAATACTAATAAGATATACAAATACATTAGTTTCTCACCTTGTGTGAGTTGTGTAACACCCCATCTAAATACCCCGAATATATTAATTAAATTAATATCTAAATCATCTTTAATCAGAGTTTAACACGGTATAATAAGGGATGTCACAATTAATAATTAAACAAACTTATTCAAACAAAGAGCCATGCTACAAGGATCAACATCGATAATTCAATCGTTATAAGACCATGTCTTACACAGCGGAAATACCAACATCAAAATTTCAAATAAACATCATAGTTCTTAAGGAATTCAAATCAAAACTATTAAACAGTATTGATTCTCTTAACTAAGCGTTCCCAGAGTTACAATCTAATCGAGCATGACATCGACACGGACTAAAAGATAAGCTCCAGAGCCATCCTCACCGACTCCTCACCGCTAATTTAATCGAAATGGTAAAGTAAGGTGAGACTTCTCATAATTAAAGCATATTATAAATCTTTGATCAACAATATAATACAAGCATATTATTCCACCACTTAATACCAATCGAACCCAATACACAATCATAGTCATACAATTCATCATACATCATCAATCAATAAAGGCATTGCAACCGGAAGACATCCTAGCATGTTACAATCCTATGCAAACACTAATGCGACTAATGCATGCGGTATCGACTTGACTAAGTCACCCAACACGATCCATCATCATTCGGATACGTTCCATCGATTCGTCCATAACCATTCGGACACTAATCCAATCTAACCACCCATCCTCACTCGCATTTGTTATCGGCAATCCAAGTCAAATTCGCACAATGGGAATTAACTTCACCAAAATAATGCATATGCACGCACCATCAATAGCATGCAACATTAATCAGTCTATGTATACATTCATTTAACATAACTGAATCACCAAAATCAACATGATACATCAACAATCATGCATACATCTAACATCAGCATAAACATGCAAAACAATCAATCAAGATATCCAAACCAACCATGCATACATCAAACAATAGCATAACCATGCTATTTCACCTACACTTTATCAAGATCCTCATCACCAAGCACATCATCTACACATACCTCGTCATTATGTATTAGCTAATAATCATCATCTTTAGAAATTATACCCCTTTCCCAAAATAATTTCAAGTTTTCTAAAATATTTTCATTTCATAAGGTAGAGCATTAAATTTAGAAAATAACGTCCAAAACGGCGCTCAAAACGGACTTACGGTTTGAAAGTTATGAATTTTGAAGTTTTGAAAATTGAAAAATGCACTGGAACCCGTTCCTACCTGAACGGAACCGGTTCTCGAAGTTAAAATTACCCGTCCCCGATTTTTGAATGGAAACCGTTCCGTCATATATAGGAACGGTTCTCCTATACTAAAAGTGATTTTCTGCAGTTTTGACAAGATTCATCCATTTTACTCAAACCCATTTTTACCCATACGACTTCCATCATTGGAAACACCAAATTACATCCTTTGCATCATCTAACACATCAAACAACATATTTCCATCTTCTATGTTCATCTCGACACTCTAATCATATCCATACATATTCGACACAATTAGACTAAACCGACACCATTAGGGACACATTCATGGAACCCTAAAATTTCAAATTTCAAATTCCTACATGCTACAACTTATATTATGAATATCAAAACCTATAATAAGCCATAATCAGTCGAAATCACCCCTTACCTGGTGGTTTCTTCGAGATTCTGACGCTCCTAGGTCTTTTCCTTCTTTCCTTCTCTTCTCACTTCTACGTATCCTTGTTTTCTCCAAATGAATCTATTTCCTTCTTTTCCTTATTTTATTCCTTTTATTCCTCTTATTCCTTTTTAATCATAATTAAATAAAATAATATCACTTTCTCCTCCAATTAATTCCATCATTAATCTTAATAATCCAACTTATTAAATAAATTATGTTCTCAATTAAATAATTAATTAAAATCATAAACATTTAATTATTGAATTATTTTTGGGGTGTCACAACTCTCCCCAACTTGAAAGAGTTTTCGCCCTCGAAACATACCTCGATTTAATAGTTCGGGATACGAGTCCTTCATCGACTCTCCAGCTCCCAAGTGACATTTCCATCGTGGTCCTCCCAAGCCACTCTCACGAGCAATCTCTTTGCCGCAACTGCTTCAACTTCCGATCCTCAATTCGCAGTACCGCTTCCACATTAAATTCTCTCGCACTGTATATCATCTACCCGATCTCATGAGACGGATCAAGAATGTACTTCCTCGGTTGAGACACGTGAAAACATCATGCGATTCGCAAGTAGCGGCAAAGCAATCGATATGCAAACTTCCAACCCTTTGGTAATCTGAAAGGACCAATAAATCGTGAGTCAACTTCGACTTCAAAGCTCGACTAATACCCGCCATCGGAGTAACTTCATAAACACATGTTCTCCTTCGAACTCAAGATCTTTCCTCCTCTTATCATGGTAACTTTTCACGACTAGAAGTCCATCTTCTCCTGAATCATCTTAATCTTTTCCGAAGTTTGTTGAACAATTTCCGGTCCAATCACAACACTCTCTCGAGTTTCATACCAACACAATGGTGTCCGACACCTCCTACCATACAATGCCTCAAACGGAGCCATACCAATACTCGAGTGAAAGCTATTGTTGTAGGTAAACTCAATCAACGGTAGATAATTATCCCAAGCTCCACCTTCTCAACACACAAGCTCTCAAAGCAAATCTTCCAACGACTGAATCGTTCTTTCCGTCTGACCATCTGTCTGCGGATGATAAGCGGAACTTAAACGCAACTTAGTACCCAAAGCTTCTTGCAACCGTCCAGAACTTAGATGTAAACCTCGGATCTCGATCCGACACAATGCTAGACGGAATACCATGCAAACTCACAATCTTCTCGACATCTGATTACGCTAACCTCTCCATCGGATAATCCATTCTTATCGGAATAAAATGAGCAGATTTCGCCAACCTATCCACAATCACCCGGATAGCATCGCAATTTTGCTGTTCTTGGCAAACCGGACACAAAATCCATTGAGATTCCATCCACTTCCATTCGGAACAAACAACGGCTCCATCAACCTCGTGGTTTCGATGCTCGATTTTCGACGACAAATCAAACAAGCATACACAAACTCAGAATTTCCTTTTTCATTCCGCCACCAAAACAACTTCTTCAAATCATGATACATTTTAGTACAGGATGAATACTTAACCGCTTCGATGCCCTTCTTCCAAAATACTCTTCCTAATCTCGCAACATCCTAACACACACCCGATCACCAAATCTCATAACACCATTCTCGCCAATTCGAACTCCTCCTTGACCTTGGTTGATCAATGTCAACTTATCAACTAAACCAACATGATTTGTCCATTTGATCTCTTCCAAAATACCACTAGTCGCTTCAACATACCCAATTTCACACTATTCGAGTAGTTTCACAAACCAAACTTAGATCTGAATTGCTCAACCAAATCTAACTCACGAACCATTAACATCGACATGCAAAGACTTTACTCAAAGCATCGCCACCACGTTTGCTTTTACTGGGATGATAATTCAAACCGAAATCATAATCCTTTAAGAATTCTAACCATCTTCTCTGCCTCATGTTCAACTCCTTCTGATCGAAGAGATACCTCAGACTCTTATGATCACTGAATACCTCAAACCGAGAACCATATAAATAATGTCTCCACAACTTCAAACAAACACAATGCTAACTCTAAATCATGGTCGGATAATTCCTTTCATGCACTTTCAACTGTCGCGAAGCATAAGCCACAACCTGCTTATCTTGCATCAACACACCACCTAATCCCATTAATGATGCGTCACAATACACCACAAAAGACTTAGTCGGATCTGGAAAAATCAAGATCGGAGCACTTGTCAACCTCCTCTTGACTCTTGGAATCCTTTCTCACACTCAACATCCCAAACAAACACCGACCCTTCCGGTCAACTTAG
The DNA here is from genome assembly GCA_021764765.1 of Vicia sativa. NCBI lineage: Eukaryota > Viridiplantae > Streptophyta > Magnoliopsida > Fabales > Fabaceae > Vicia > Vicia sativa. Next base: position 174,201,302 of record CM038794.1, read on the forward strand.
TCAACGGTAACGCTAGTTTGGAAATCCTCAATAAACTTCCGTAGTAACTCAAGACCAAAAACTACGGATCTCCAAGCATTCTTGGTGCTTCCCCAGAGACAACCTACCTTCGTAGGATCCACGGCAATTCCATTCTTGGAAATTACATGACCAAGAAAACTCACCTCCTCTAACCGAATTCACACTGGACAACTTCGCATAAAGCTTCTTTTTTCAACAATTCCAATACAACTCGAGCTTGATGCTCCTCATCACTCTTGAATAAATTAGAATATCGTCAATAAACACCACGACTAACTTATCGAGATACGGATGAAATATCCTGCTCATATACTCCATGAAAACACCAGTGCATTAGTAACTCCAAGCGGCATCACAGAATATTCATAATGCCCATACCTCGCTCTAACGGTTTCAATATCCTCCGACTTCACGAATCGATGATATCGGATCTCGGATCAATCTTCATCAATACACAAGCTCCAACGAGTTGATCCATCAAATCATCAATTCTCGCAAAGGATACCGATTCTTGATCGTAACCTTATTCAATTGTGTCAACACAACCTCATTGAACCTTCCTTCTTCTTAACCAATAACACCGGAGCACCCCACGGCGAAACACTTGGACGAATAAACTTCTTCTCAAGCAATTCCTCTAACTGCTTCTTCAGTTCAACCAATTCAGATGCCGACATGCGATAAGGCGCCATCGACACCGGACTAGTTCCAGGAATCAAATCTATAGTAAACTACCTCTCTCTCAGGTGGCAATTCACTAACGTCTTCCGGAAACACCTGGAAATTCATTCACTCCTGGCAATCCATCACCTTTTGCTTTCCCTTCCGCTTCTATCGCAGAATACAACATAAACACAACTGCACCATCCTTCACTAATTTCATCGGACATAATCCATTTCGATCTTAACCTCTTGGGAAAAATGACCGTCTTCTCAAAGCAGTTGATATGAACTGGTTGAATTCCAACCGTTCATTCCAAGGATGATATCAAGTTGTTCTAGCGGTGCACACTAAATCCATACCGAAACCCCTATCAAAAATCACAACAGGACAATTTCTACAAACATATGAAGTAGTCACTGAACCCGACGCAGGAGTATCAATAACCATACTTCCATCCATATTAGAAATTTCCAAATTCAATCTCTTAGCACAATCTAACGCAATAAAAGAATGCGTAGCTCCAGTATCAATAATCGTGATCAAAGGTATGCGTTAATAAAACATGTACCTTTAATCACCGATCATCGGTTTTGTCTGATCCGGACAATGCAAACACTTTACCACCGCTTGCTCTTTCTTGAGTTTTGGGCGAGGACGGTATGACCCTCTTCACCACAGTTGTAACAAGTCACCACCTTTACTCGCAATCATTGGCCACATGGCGAACTTCCCACACTTGAAACACTTCTTATCATTGCTCTTACGGTCCACCATACGATGTCTGTCTCACCGCACTTATAGCACCTAGCGGAAGAACTAGAATCTCCTCCACGATTTCTTCCAACCTTTGGACCTCGATTACTCTATCATAAGGCTTACCACGATCCATCTGTTGTTTACCTTTTCTATCAACATACCCTCGAGCATTCGACTTAGTGTTAGCAAGATCCTCCTCTAAAATCCTACTACAATCAACCAGATCAGAAAATCTTCGGATACGCGTGATACCGAATACCCTGCTTAATCTCGTCACGTAAACCATTCTCAAACTTGATACATTTGGAAAACTCTCCATGCATCGTTAGGATAATGAGCATAATACTTAACTTTCGGAAAACTTGAGCATACTCCGCAGTCTTATTGCCCTGCTTGAGCTCCAGAAACTCAATCTCCTTCTTACCTCTGACATCCTCAGGAAAATACCTCCTCAGAAAAGCTCTCCTGAACACAGCCCAATTCAACGCAACACCATCTTCTTCCAGTTCAGTTCTGGTAGCAACCCACCGTCCTCGGCTTCCTCGCTAACATGTGAGTTCCATATCTCACCTTGACTCTTCGCACGATCAATCACTCAAGATCCTCTCGATCTCACCATTTTTCGAGCACCTTCGGGATCATGTGTACCTTTAAACAATGGAGGATTGTTCCTCGAAAATTCCCCAATTGTGTCTGCACAATCACGACTCCTGCCCTCCGAGTACTCCAGCAACATTCCCAAAGCCTCGTGATAGCGCATCATTCCTTCCGTTACCTCTTCCGCCATTGTCAGTAACAACAAAACAATCTACGTCGGCACACAGTATCGACGGTGTCACCACACTAGTCGCATACTAAAGGGATAACGACAGGACAAGACCGACTATGCTCTGATACCACTATTGTAACACCCCATCTAAATACCCCGAATATATTAATTAAATTAATATCTAAATCATCTTTAATCAGAGTTTAACACGGTATAATAAGGGATGTCACAATTAATAATTAAACAAACTTCATTCAAACAGTAGCCATGCTACACTGAGGATCAACATCGACAATTCAATCGTTATAAGACCATGTCTTACACAGCGGAAATACCAACATCAAAATTTCAAATAAACATCATAGTTCTTAAGGAATTCAAATCCAAAACTATTAAACAGTATTGATTCTCTTAACTAAGCGTTCCCCAGTGTTACAATCTAATCAGAGCATGACACTGACACACGGACTAAAAGATAAGCTCTAGAGCCATCCTCACCGACTCTCATCTGCTAATTTAATCTGAAATGGTAAAGTAAGGGTGAGACTTCTCATAATTAAAGCATATTATAAATCTTCGATCAACAATATAATACAAGCATATTATTCCACCACTTAATACCAATCGAACCCAATACACAATCATAGTCATACAATTCATCATACATCATCAATCAACAATAAAGGCATTGCAACAGGAAGACATCCTAGCATGTTACAATCCTATGCAAACACTAATGCACTCAATGCATGCGGTACGACTTCGTGACCAAGTCATGATCCATCATCATTCGGATAGGTTCCATCGATTCGTCCATAACCATTCGGACACGAATCCGGCTAACCACCCATCCTCACTCGGTATCGGTTATCGGATCCAAGTCAAATTCCGCACAATGGGAATTAACTTCACCAAAATAATGCATATGCACGCATCAATAGCATGCAACATTAATCGACCTATGTATACATTCATTTAACATAACTGAATCACCAAAATCAACATGATACATCAACAATCATGCATACATCTAACATCGATAAACATGCAAAACAATCAATCAAGATATCCAAACCAACCATGCATACATCAAACAATAGCATAACCATGCTATTTCACCTACTTTATCGATCCTCATCACTAACATCACTACACATACCTCGTCATTATGTATTAGCTAATAATCATCATCTTAGAAATTATACCCTTTCCCAAAATAATTTCAAGTTTTCTAAAATATTTTCATTTCATAAGGTAGAGCATTAAATTTAGAAAATAACGTCCAAAAAACGGACTTACGGTTTGAAAGTTATGAATTTTGAAGTTTTGAAAAATTGAAAATGCACTGGAACGGTTCCTACCCGAGCGGAACGGTTCCGAAAGTTAAAATTACCCCGTCCCTGATTTTTGAATGGGAAACCGGTTCCGTCATATACAGGAACCGGTTCCTACGTACTAAAAAGTGATTTTCTGCAGTTTTGACAGCATTCATCCATTTTTACTCAAACCCATTTTACCCATACGACTTCCATCATTGGAAACACCAAATTACATCCTTTTGCATCATCTAAACATCAAACAACATATTTCCATCTTCTATGTTCATCTCGACACTCTAATCATATCCATACATATTCTGACACAATTAGACTCAAACTGACACCATTAGGGACACATTCATGGAACCCTAAAATTTCAAATTTCAAATTCCTACATGCTATAACTTATATTATGAATATCAAAACCTATAATAAGCTATAATCATCGAAATCACCCTTACCGGTGGTTTCTTGAGATTCGACGCCTAGGTCTTTTCCTTCTTTCCTTCTCTTCTCACTTCTCGTATCCTTGTTTTCTCCAAATGAATCTATTTCCTTCTTTTCCTTATTTTATTCCTTTTATTCCTCTTATTCCTTTTTAATCATAATTAAATAAAATAATATCACTTTCTCCTCCAATTAATTCCATCATTAATCTTAATAATCCAACTTATTAAATAAATTATGTTCTCAATTAAATAATTAATTAAAATCATAAACATTTAATTATTGAATTATTTTTTTGGGGTGTCACAAGTTGTATCTTAATACTGTTGGGGCGGTATAAGCGACAAGCAAAGAGTTTGATATTTATTTTTACCGGGTGATATATACTAGTTAGGTTATATCGTATCGTGTCCACAGAGATTGGTTATCGATTTGTCGTTTGACAATTCTACCGTTAATGAGTTTGAGATTAAATGGTTTTAAAGAAAAGACAAAAAGTAAATGAACAAAAAGTATAAAGGATAGACAGCTTGTCCGGAACGAGTGCACACTATCCGTCACAGTCTTAAATCTACCGTCCAGTTATACTCGGCCTACGATACTCGTCCGTGTCATCACATACCTCTCATAACCTAAGCTATTTCTAACCCAAGTTGAGAATCCTCCCGAATCACCTCGATATCCATTTCTGGCATACCTCGACAACCAGAAGTCAACTGCGTCACCTCCATACCCATCTCTGGCATACTTCACCAACGCAGAAGCATTAAGATCAGATACTTTAAGTAAATGTCATCTCTAAACCCATTTCTAGCATTCAAAAACTAACAGATAACCATCCTAGGTAAGAATCTAAGCAATTTATCTCTAGCAAAGCTCAAATCCCTAACATGGAGTAAAAACCTAAGACAATTACCAACACAAATTCATAAAGAAAACTTTATACAACGCCAAGGGAGACAAATATACATGAGTAAGAGTAGATATACATACATAACTAACAAAATAGATAAATACAAAGAGAAGAGAGGAGATACACTACTCATTTGCACTGGTTTGTTAGAGCCTATCGAAGAGCAATCCACCTCTAATCATCCATGAGCAAGACCCTAGTGTTGTTTTCTAAGCTAGTCTATCAAAAAACTATATGAGTGATGGAATTGGGAGCAAAACTTCACACCCCAAAACCATAAAACTAAAAAATCAAGCAAAATGAAAGTATAAAGAAAATCTGGTCCGCACGCGTCACCCGGTGACGGTTCCTATAAACTTGGCTCAAATTAAGCCACGTCCTCAACTTAGCATAAATATTTATCATCGCGGCGATGGTCGGCTTCGACGACTCTTCTTTCTCTCGACACTGCTGTAAAACAAGTCGAACGAAACCTCAAATTGGACCTTCCTCTCGCCCCGTCTCCTACGATGCAAGCGGTGGCCCTCGCCATCGGAGAAATCTCTCAGTCCAACGACTTTTGTTGCTTTTCCTGCATAACTTCCATGGCTTCAATCTTTTAGCCTTATTCCTTTATTGATCAACAATGCATCTTGGAGCTCCATTTGGACTTTATTCTCAATGCTCCAATAATGAAACAAATACCTACAAAATATATATACAGCTAATTAAATGGTACAATATGTACAAAAAACACAATAAAACATATTTATAACAAAAAGCGGGGTTATTCAACGATTATTAACAAACAAGAACGGATAAATGCCACAAAACATATATACAAAATAACTACATTTTGACACTTATCAAATACCACAACAACCCTAAAGCCTCTAATATCCCTTATCCACTAAGGGTTATTATGCATTTGTACTCTTAGTGAGTATAATTAGCACCCACTGAAGTGCCAATGTAAACTAACTTGGGTCACACATATCATTTACTCACAATTGTTATCACCATCTTCTCATGGGGATGTTCGAGAAAATTTCAAGAAGAACACTAACATCATCATTGGAGGTTTGTCGAGTGAGAATGTAGGCCTCTAAAGAGTACGTTCGACATGTGTTAACAATAAACATCACACATGTAAAAGCTCTTAGTGTTTTGAAAGGAAACAGGAGTGAAAAATCACCTTTTTGAGAGAATGTGTAATCAAAATATACTTCCCCACAATAATGATCACATGGTCATCATGATTCAATATTCCAATTGGGATGTGAAACAAATGTTAATCGACCCTAGAAACTCATCAGATATCCTATGATGAAGCGCTTTCTAAGGGCTTCGGTGGGATCCCAATATTATTGGATATTTCCAAGGGTCTCGGGTTGGCATGTTAGGCAAACAAGAGCATCACGTTGCCCTTAAAACAAAATCCAGCGCATGAGCGAGTGCTAGAATTGTCTAGGTGAAATACCTAGTAGTAGACGCCACCCCCCTACAAAGTCATCCTAGGAAGCCTCGCTCTCAATATTATAGAAGGGGTCTTGTCCACCATCAACTTAATCCTAAAATATACACTACCTAACAAGTGTGTGGGTATGGTCAGGGGGATCAGGCAATCTCCCAAGAATGTTACTTAAGTAGCATAGAAGTAATAATAGAACCCCTCACCTTGGATGTTATTCCTCGTCCTTACATGGATGACACTGATACATCAAGTTGAGATCCAAGGTTAGGGGTAGAATGTGAAAGTATTTCCCAAATCGAAGATTTGAAAGATCTCTAGATTGGGCACACAATTATTTGAATCAGGTAGAGGAAGATTTGATCGCCCTAATCGAAAAGAACATTGACATATTTTCTTGGGCACTATTGGATATGACTGATACAGATACCGAAGTGGGGTGTCATCGCCTTTCCATCTACCCCTTAGTTAAGCCAATGTCTCAAAGAAGGCGCAAGGTTGGTGAGGAGAAAAAAAATCTATTGACGAGGAAGTTTAGAAGCTAACAAACACCAATTTCATAACAAAGGTCGGATACCTTTGTGGCTAGCTAACATAGTCTTGATGAGAAAACACTAAGCTGAAGACATAATCAATTAATGAGAACATATGTTCATTAAATAAGATGGAACACCTACTATATTTGGCACATACTCTTTGATACTTATCTAGAGGAAGGATACCCAATTCCTCAATCAGACCCAAAGTTCAAAAATATCATTATCGATTCTCATAGTTAACACAGAGCAAACAACCATGTTTGTGAGTGTTAAAGAGAAAATGTATAACTTACTGGTCGGGTGAATGAGTTCTAAATATGAAGAAACCCTATAAGTGACGGAGAATGAGAGAAAGAACAAAAACTCAGAGGTCAAGTCTCTAAAACACGAGTGAGAAATTGAACATGCAAAGCTTGAATCAACAAGTAGAATTTCTCAAATATATGATCATTTTACTCACCGGAAAATATTTAGGCTAAAAGGAGAAAAGAGAATAACTTAGGAAAGTCAATATTCATGACCAAAAAGAATGAAGTCCCTTTGAAGACCCAATAAACTTGCTTGAATGGCCTGAAGCCACGCGATCTTTCCCCACTACCAACGGTTGAGATTTTTTTATGACCGTTGAGTTGACACTATAGCGCCCTAGGGTAATCATGTGGACAACCAATGAGAGTAAAGGGTCATGTATCAATCATTGTCCCTCTCCTCTACACGCAAGATAACCACTACAAACCCTTTTACCTTTATGACAAAAGAGAAAGGCTTAGGGAAATTTTTATGGGTCAAACGTCAGGGCCCAATAGAACGCAGGGCCTAACACAAAAAGAGTGTAGAGCTTGGAAAAGGCACCAAAGATAATCTAGAGTCATTTTGCATGACTCTACCTATAAATCTAGTAAACACCATCAAATTCATCCTATGGTCATATGTGTTTCACACCCTCTCTTTTGCATTTCAGTTACCAACAAACTCCCTTATAAAAGTAGAGTTAGTGTGTCATTTTCAAGTACACTCACTTCCATTTGAAATTTCACTATTCACTCCTTAACTAACTTGAGGGTTAAAGTGTTAAAGCTTCGTCCACTACATCAAAATCAAAACTCCACTGTGACACATCATTTAGTTTAGCTTATCTAATCATCATCTCATTCTCTTGAAAAATAGTTTTATTGGAGACAAAATTCTTCAATTTAATTGCTAAGTTGGTTTGCTTTGGATTGAATTTATTAGACTTGGTTAAATTTTTATGATGGTTATCACATTTTGGTGATTCATCTTTTCTCTGTAGACTTGTATATTTGATTTTTATCCTCTATACAATGATTCTTCTCTTTGCTCGAAAAGGAGTGTTAGAGTTTCATATTTATATTGAGTAAGTTTTTGTTTATTAAATCATTAAGGATATATTCTTTGTTACATAAGTTTCTTTTGAGTGAGTGGAATATAATTGTTAATTGGGTTTAAGAATTAAATACTTAGTTCAAAGTTTAATTTATGAGAACCGCCTTTATATGTGATACATTTAAATTGTATATATTTTTCTCTAGTTTCAAAGGTTTTTTATAAGACATTGAGAAGAGCGACTTTTATGATTAGAAATTATAATAATTGAACAAATAATATATCGTTATGGAGGTCCGATCTTTTCAATGAATTGTTGGTTTTGAATTGAATTTACAATAATTGAACAAATAATATATGCGTTTTTAACCTTATGCAAATAAAGTATCAAAAGTTGAAATCCACTCCAAATAACAAGCGATCTGAGTCCTATTAAATATACATACACCAAACATACTGTCATAATATCATATATCCAAATCCCATTTGCCCATAATGTATCACAAGTTAAAACGACATGTCGGTGAACCCCGCTGCAAATTCAATACCGTTGATGTTCACCAGCAAAATCACACTTTCGAATTCTTTTCTCTTTCTTTATTCCATAATTGATATTCATAAATAAATAAAAATATTATATTCCACCTCACGCGCCAAATTTGCGAGTACAAATAGTATCCAAACTTAACTATAAATACCGTTATCCATTCGTTTCTAGTTCCCACTTGGTTTCAGTTACTCGTTTCAGCAAGAAAACATATTTATTCGATTCTAATGCAACACCGTCGTTGTATCTCCACCGCAACCTCCTTGTCATTTCCTCTTCATCACCATGTCTAACACAAATTCAAACTCTCATTCATTGAATTGGCACTACGCAGAGCTAGACGAAAGAGACCTCGAAATCAGAGGCAGAACACTCTTCTTCATCATCGTTCTCTTCTCCATCTTCCTTCTCGTCATCGTTCTCTTCTTCTACACTCGCTGGATCTGTCGCTACCACTCCCATATCACCACTTCAACGCTCTCAGCCTCCATCCACGCGCCGCCACCTCCTCCTCCTCAGGGACTCGACCCTCTTTCCATCAAGAAACTTCCTATTATTCTTCACCAAACACCCGCCGACCTAGAAAACGGCGCGTGGGAAGACACTGAGTGCTGTATCTGTCTCGGAGAGTTTAAAGACGGTGAGAAACTCAAGATTTTACCGGGTTGTGAGCATTATTTTCATTGTGAATGTGTTGATAAGTGGCTAACTCATCAATCTAGTTGTCCACTTTGTAGAGGTTCTCTCAAAGTTGAATCCTTTTTCCAAAGATTTTGATTCAGGAACCACCTATTAGAATTGATATCCAATTCTAGCTCTCATTTACAAATATTAATAAAATGGATTTTAGTCATATTGTACAGTAAATATAGTTCAAATTGGTCAAATTGTTCAAAAATTGAAAGAATGTCAAAACAAGACTCTACTATTTCAGTCTTTGCAGAATACCAACCCATTTTTTTAGGTTGATGTAAACATTAATTAGACAATTGCACATGAAATTAGGTCATGAAAAGTGGTGTTGTCAATTGTATATAGTAGTTAAATAAATTGTGGCAATATAGGGTTGAATGAAAATTACATGAGGAAAAGAAAATATTGTTATGAGGACCACTTGTTTGATAAAAGTCCTGAAAGATGTTGGACTTGTGAGTCAGCTGTGATTTTGTCTACTAATTGGATACGTGGTCCTGTTTCTTAGTATGTGTTACATGGAAATGAGACGATTTTTGTAATTGCTTTCAATTAATTATGATGTGTACATTACACTCTTCCATATTTGATAATTTGGGTGCGTCTATTGGAATCATTACCGAAACTGATTATGGTGTAACCTCTTTATTCTTTCTTATCTACTAAGTTTACGTTTCTTTTCTGCATCAATTAAGGTTAGAAAGCAATTGAACTTTGGTAGTTGTTACTTTGATGAACCAGTAAGATTCATTGCAGAAACTTAGAGTAAACTGAATAATTGATTGATAATTACTATTATTGACATGAATATGGGTGGGTCCTTATACCACGAGAGAGTTACGTGAAGCAACTTCATTGTTCATTTGTGTTCAACTTGATGTGTTTGGATTGTTGTGAAAAGAATAATTTTGAATTAAAGTTGAGATTAGAAATATGAAAGAAAAAAAGTATTTGACTTGGGCAAATGTACATTGACTGGAAACCGAAAGTAGGGTATTGTCTAATTAAATCAAGAAAAAGCCATTCCTTTACCTTTATAGAAATAGAAAAAAAGTATATTTTATTAGATAAGACTAAATTAAAAGGAGTTGCGCGTATCTATTCTTAAAATATTTGATGAGAGTGAAAATCATAATTTTTAAATTGAATTAACAAAACATATATTTTTGAAGTTTTTTGCTGCAATATATTTCGAGTTTTCAATATTAAAATACTTTATTTAATATGGATTAAGAAAAGTTAAAATTTGAATGTTTATCTCTCTTAAAATATTTTTAATATTAATAATATCATTCTGGTCAATACATAAATAAAAACAAAGAGTAATAAGCTACGTCGCTACTCTTTTAAATTGCAAAATCAATCCTCTTAAAATTATATTTATAGATTTAGGAGATACAACATTACTATTCATTAGCAGTTGAATTCTCTATAAAAGATCAACTATTTTGGTATTATGAAACCAAAAGTGTCAAAACAAATGGTATAAAAACATGTTGATTTTGAGAACACGTTTTCTCATGTTTGACAACCTTACTGGAAGCCGCTTTGGGAGTTGTCTGTCCCATAGTAAAACCACAATCCCTCAAATCCACCAATGAAGAAACTCGTCAAATTCACACAAACATGTTTCCTTATATCCACCAGCACCAAAATATCGGCTAGCCTAAGTGTCAATCCCCCCTCAAGTGGGTCAGTCAAAAAATTCACCGACGTCTCTTTCTTCACAGATACTCCAGCACATCAGAATATATCAAAAGGGTTTAATACACTTGAAGATAATATATGCATCAGTCAGAAGGGGAGATTATGAGAATAAAGTAGTCAACATGGAGGGAGGTGGTTTGTCCGGGTGCTTAGCCTCCAAAGCCTTCATAGTATGTTCATTATAGGGGCCACGTCGGATGACCACGACACTTTTATAGTGTGAAATGTCCATCCCTAACCTTGGAGGCATTGCTTGACATTAGGGCTCATCTTCTTATCTTTCTCCAGTATGAACACAACTCAAGTTACCTTGCCCAGAGCTTTAACACACTATCAACTAACTTGACAATACCATCTATGTCTCTCCAGTAACTAAATACTCCAAAATATGGTGTTGCTCGAGGACTTCAAATTCGGACCTACGATTCCGTCATTCCGAGGCAACCACATGTAATGTACTGAGGAGAAGTAACAACCGGACTCGCACCTATTGATCTCGAATCATCAACCACCTTGTAAAGAGCATCTTTCAATGTTTGAGAGAAAGTAAGGCGACAACTTTGAGGTATACTCTTCACATTGAAAATAGGCGTGGTAAGAATCTCTCTAACAACCTTGCATCTAAAACAAGCTCCTCGTTTGCTTGAGGTTATCAGAGTTAGTTGAGAATGGGGTTTAATAATACCACGATGTGATTTCGGACCCCTACGGTCCCATTAGTGGCACGAACAAGACCATCGGGATGATGACATATCTGACTCATGACATGAATGCACTTTGCCACATAGTCATTGCTCAACCACCCTCAAAGACTCTTCTAATCAGTAAATAAATCACAACCATTCTCAATCAAATTTACATATGACATTTTTCCTTACGTCCTACATGGGTGTATCATCTTAAGATGAGATACCAAACGAAAAATATATTTGCTCATATCTCTACCATCGAGGCAACAATGGAATCCTCAAGTGGACAATATAAACCTCCTATTTGAGTAGAAATCATTAGACAATGCAAAATTGTTCTACTCACTCAATAATAAAAATATTTAATCGGAAAATTTTATCAAACACATAACGGTCAATGAAAGAACATTTTATCATGATTATTTTGATGTCTTACTACCTCATTGAACCATAATTTATGACGTAAAATGAAAGATAGGTTGCATCGAAGAGACATGTAGAAGAAATATGAAGAAGTCTTATATGGTCCAAACATTTAATCACAACATATAAGCACACACTCATAAAACAAAAAATAAAAATAAAAACAATTATATATTATATACATTATATACGTATATGAGCGAGGAAAATTATGAAGCACAGGCAAAAATTATCGATAAAAAATTTGGTGATTTATAATCCTAAATAGGTTTGTGTGACTAATGGCGGACGGGTTTGGATGACTTAAAGTAATCCAATGGAACGAAACCGACCACGAGATACACATATCTTAATTTTATTCAAACACATCCTACTTTTCATTAACATATTGAGTATCTTACTTTTCATTAAAATATTAAGTTTTCATGATGTGACTAGACAATACCTCTAAAACAAAGAGTACACAATTTTACTCTCTCTCATGATATGAATGTAGGATATCATTCTAGATATAGATTTATAGATTATTATTATTATTCTTATTATTTCTTTACTATCTCAAAATCAAATCATCTCTCTCTATCTTTACTCTTTTCTATCTAAGAATATGAGTATTCAAACTTAAAGCTTTACTCTCTTTTCTATCTAAAGAACATGAGTATCCAAACTCATTCACATGTCATTCTTCTCTTCTCCATCCTACATCGAAGGCATCGAGGAGAGAAGCATCCGTGGATACTCGAAGTTATTCGGTTGTTGAAAGCTTCTGTGAATGCAAGGATCTTAAATGATTATATAGGTGTAATAGTAATTGTATATTTCCATATTGATTTAAGTTTACAACACTTAGAATGGAAAGTCTTTTGGATTAATTCATCTCTACTATTCAATTTCTATCCTTTTCTTTGTGTTTTCCTCTTTATAATCCGAATTTAACAACCGATAAAACCGAAATCCGACGAAATCGTAGTGTAAATGGACGAGATTGGATGAGAATTGTGTAACTGTGGTTTCATTTGGATTGACAATTTCAGTCCATCATGAGGAAACCGTCGTTTGTCCACCCTATGAAGTACCATCCTCCGCCTCAAAATATTTGGGCGAGCACAGGCATGTGCCAACACAAGCGTCTGTTGAAACCGCCCCGATTATATATAATTAAATGGTATATAAATTTATGCGTGTGCCCAAATCAAATTAAATTACCTTTTGAAAAAATTGTGTAGTGCCCCTGCCGTTGTTTTTGTTTTGTTTTTCTACGTGGGTTTTGGTTCTTGCATGAAGATGTGAATGTCTTACTCTTACTTTTATTGTTGTTTATTTTATTTAAGATGTATGCACTTTACTGTCCAAACATTTTTGATTATATATAAATATGGAATTACTCCATAAACTTCAATATTTTCATTTTCTTATAAACTCAATTTTATATACATTTCAAAATAAGATACATCAGACCCTTTAATAGTTAGTCATTTACATTTTTCAAACTTTTATCATTTAACATTTTTTAAAGCAAGTTGATGTGTTGATTTATTAAAACAATATGTCCCTTGAAGCAACATTAATTGGTGAAGAAATCAACTTTAAATTGGGATACCAATTAAAGCTAATAATCGATCTTGATTAAGAGTTAAATGATTACATATTTTGTTAGAAACCCAAAAGGCATTGTTATTGTGTTTTGAATCCCACTCAACATTCAACTTATTTTTACCAAATCACATCCTTGCATTAGCTAGGCAATGAACCACACAAAATAAATCATGAGTATTTAATTTTCGTTTTTAGGATTTTCATTTTAAATTTAATTTTCGTTTTAGGGTTTAATTTTCCTTTAAATAATGTTTGTAATTCGTCACAAGTTTAATTTCAACTAGATTGACATAGAAGTTATATGAATTTGTTCTACCAAATTAATTTCAACAAGTTTAATCGTTAAATTGACCTCTTCTCTACTAGTTATAACAGGTCAATAATAGCAAATAATAATCGAGGCGTGCTCAGGGGCCAACAACTTCAATGAAGAATTAACTTAGCGAAGCAAATTCTTGAAGGATATCTGCAAGAAAGGGATTTAGACACGTGGGTTGGGTTTATTATTTTTCGTGTGATAGAAATGACATGGAGCAATGAATTTTTTGGGTTTGTTTAGAGGAGGTTTGTAACCCCCTAAATCTAAGATATTTCAGATTTTTATCAAAAAATTAATATTTTAATCCACTTGTCATGTCACGTCATCCTCTGTTAGTACCATTTAACGTTAGGAATCAATTGCGGGATGGAAAATTTTATAGGGACTATTCTTTGAAGGAAATTTTTAGAGGAACTAAAAATAAAATTCGCTATATTTATGAGGACCAAAAACATATTTAACATTTAATTTTTTACAATTTAAATGAAATTCAATACCTAACTTATGTTGCATTTGAATTATACGATATCGTTATACAATTCATTAAGTGTTCAGTCATGTCAGTTTTTGAGCAAGCGGGCGAACGTATAGACTCTAAATTTTTCAGGTTTAAATTTTAGTTAAACAGAGACTTATAATATATTATATATAGTGTTTATTGATATTTTAAACAGACAATCACGAATTTTAGTTCATTAATAGGATCTGTTGGTGCACAAGAATCAAAGATGGCGAGAAAATAATGAGAATGATTGACTACCAAAAGAATGAAAGAAATAAGGTTGTTGTTATAAATGACATATATGATTAGTCTATTTATATGAAGAGTAAATTGCCACATAGGCCCTAATAAAGATAAACTTGATGACTAAGATAAAAGGTACAAACTAGAAAATACGAAATTACCCTTCAATACCATCCCTTAATTTTATATTTCTAAACAAAACTAACAACACCAATTTCATCCTTTAAGAGGAGAAATTGATCTGTCTTGATCTCCTTTGTCAGAACATTTGCCAACTGCTTCTGGGTGCTATAGTGCATAATTTCTAGTATTCCATTTTGGACTTGACTTCTCAAGAAATGATACTTAGTCTCAATATGCTTGCTTCTCCCATGTATCACAGGGTTTTTGGCAAGATTGATTGCAGACTCGTTATCAATCATCAACTTCAGAGGCTTCTTTACTTTAATCTTCAGATCATGCAATAAATTCAGAAGCCACGCAGCTTGACATGCAGCTACAGCGCCTGCAATATACTCAGCTTCACACGCTGATAGAGCAACAACGAATTGCTTCTTGGAACTCCAAGAAATTGGACCTCCCAGAAAAACTTGAATAAGTATCCGAGTACTTCTCTATTTCTATCTCATCCAATCGAATTAGAGTAACTCACCAACTCGAATCATCTCTTCGGAAAATAAAATTCCAAACTTGAGTTCTCTTGATATGCTTCAAAATCCACAAAGACTTGGTAATGAGACCACTTAGGTTTACTCATGAACCTACTCACCAATCAACCGCATAACAAATATCAAGTCTAGTATTACACAAACACCTTAGAGAACCAACCAGCTGTTTGAAGATCGTATCATCCAAATCCTCACCCTCAAAGTCATAATCCAATTTAAAATTGGTTTTTGACAGTGTAACAAGAATCTTACAATTCTCCAGCTTACAATTCTCCAGCTTAAATTTCTTCAAAAATTTGAGTTCATACTTCAGATGATGCAAAATGATACCCTCATCCAAGTACAATATCTCCCTCCCTAGAAAATATACCATATTTCCCAAATTAGTCATCTCAAATTCATTCAGTAGCGCCTTCTTGAACTTGATTATATCTTCTAGACAGCTCCTTGTAAGCAATATATCATAAACATAAAGACGCACCAGAATCATATTTCCTCCAGAATGTTGTACGTAAACGCCATATTCTATCTCACATTTCTGAAACCCTTGCTTCTTGAAAAAATAATTAATCTTCAAATTCCAAGCTCTGGGAGCTTGCTTCAATCCATACAGAGCTTTATGTAATTTGTACATCATCCCTTCCTAATTATTTTTCATGAATCTAGGAGGTTGTAACACATATACCTCTTCTTGTAATAGACCGTTCAGAAATGCATACTTCACATACAAATGCATCAAAGGCCAATTCTTGTTTGCAACTAAAGCAATCACAAGTCTGATTGTTTCATGTCTAGCTACAGGTGCAAACACCTCAAAGTAATCTAGCACAGTTTTGAAGAAAACATCTATCCACTAGCCTTGCTTTATGGTTGCCAATTGATCCATCTGGCTTAAACTTGACCTTGAAACCCATCGTGGTGGTTTTCTTTTTCTTTGGAAGCTTAGTCGACTCCAAGCTCTTTATTTCCATAACCTCGAGTTCTTCTTTCATGGAATTGACCATACTTTCTTCTTGAGTGCTTCTTATACCCAATGGTTCGAGTCTACTAACATGGCATACTGAATGACTTCTCCCTCTGAGTCAACTTCGGTGTCTTGCAACATGTCAAAATCTGCAAACTTTCTAGGTATAGTTCTGATTCATTGTGGCCTCTGAATTTGTTTTGAATATTCTCCAAAACTTGGAACAACATTAGCTTCTGGACCTTGTCTAGAAACCCCATCTTCATAATTACCACCTTCAAAATATGATCATCTCCGAGCTTGTCCTCAAACTCCTCGTCTTGAGTTTTTCCTTCCAGAAGCATGACCACCACTAGATTCTTCATCATTAAAATCCGGATCAGAATCGTATTCACCATCTGAATCATCTAAGAGTCTCCAGAATCATCTTCTGACTCTAACTCTTCTTTAGAACTTTCAACTTCTGACTCATCTTCAGAATTTATCTCTACACCAAAAATGGGTTGAGACTTACTCCAACCCCAAGCTTATGACTCTTTCACAATGACATCTCTGCGACTTGACTTTTGGACAATAAAACATACGCTATCTTGTGGTACCCCACTGTAACACGGTGGGAGAATTGACTTGTTTGTTTTGCATTTTATTGCAAATGTTGCGGTTAGCAAGAGTCGCTACCAACTTTTCTTTTATCCAATAAGGAAAGGTGAAAAGAACAGGAAAGTCCTTTTATCAATTCTGAGTTCGGGGGGTAATTATGAAAAGGGAATGTGTTAGCACCCTTTTCATCTGTAGTTATCTACGGGCTCTTAATTGCTTAGCTCACTTTTGAAAACTTGAGTTTGTGTGTGTGATTTGTTTGAAAATATTTTGCTTTGACTTTGTAATGATTCTTGTATCAGTCCTCAAGAATGTATACGAAGTGTTTTGAAAATATTTGTTTGAAAATGTGAGGTGTGAAAAGTATTTTGTTTTGAGCAAGCAATTAAATGTAACTACCCACTAAAAGGTCGTTCTTGTTATTTCCTTATCCTTTAGGAAAATTCTATCCATACCATTAGTTGGTAGGTAGCCCCACCCATTGGATGTGAAGGGACAAACGTAGGGTCACCGTATGGTCATTAAAGCTGCATTGTAAGGATATCTTAGCATTTTGAATGGACGATCATCATTCATTTGTAGGCAACAACGAGAGATGAGATCATATATTTGTAGGCAACATCAAGGGTCATCGAGGACTATGATCTTTATATCGAAGGGACTATGATGATGTTATTTGTAGCATATTTGCTAATGGTATCCCTACGTTCGAGGGACATGACCATGTTTCGTCGGCAACAAGAGGATACCCTAAGGTGCAAGTGTGAAGAATGACTCAATTCAGATATTTATCTTGAGATTAAGCTGATGCAAAGTTATTTTTAGATCTTTCCATACAAACCCTAATTAGCATACATCTAAGCAGTTAATATTCTGGAAAAGGAAATTGCGGAAAAATAAAGATCCTACGCTATTAGAGGTTTTGAAATGAGATACATAATAGAGGTGCGAAAAGTAAATTTATCTGCTATTACATCCCATGAGTAGTTACATAATAGTAAAAAATAAGGAAAATAAATCTACGCTATTACAAAAATAACCTTGCAACCTATACATCAATTTCTAATATTTAAATAAAAACAAATAAATAAACAAAGAGAGAATTATTTCAAATATTAAGAGGATATTAAAAAAACCTAATTACTAAAAGAAATAATATTTTTTTATGTTTTTTGGAATTAATTTTAAATGATAAAACAAATTAAAAGTAAATTAAACATTAATTAAGAAAATAATTTAAATGAAAGGAAAATTAAAATATTTTTGTGTCAAAAATTAATTTAATATTTTTTAAACCTAAATCTAAAAAGAAAATATTTTTTAGGATTTTTTATAATAGTTAAAAAATTATTTGAAAATAATTAAAATAAGAAAATAAATTAAAAAGAAAATAGGTTAGAAAATAGGGTAAAAAAAATAAGTGCAGCCCTTGGGTTTTGAACCCAGGTCTTGAGGATTGCAAACACGCCTCCCTTGCCAACTGAGTTATGATGCTTAGTTGTAATTGAAACGGAAAAGATATATTATATAAAATAAAAAATTTGAAAATTTGTTTGAAAAACGCGCGCGATCGTCCACTGTTCACCATCGTCCCTAATTTAAATTTTCTCTGGGACTTTTACTGATGACCAAATCTTAGGTAAAGTTTTTACCTACGATTTTCTCCGTAGCTATAACCCCTGCAAAAATCAAAATTCAACAAATCGAGTTATAAGTTCAAACCAAGGACATGGATCGACTGGAAATCGTCCCCTGAATCCAATGGTGCCCTTAGTTTTGGCCAATTTTTCCTCTAGCCTAGTGTCCCCAAATCATGAACTCGGAACCCTAGCCATGGTGAATCACGATACCTACAACTAAACTCAAATTAAACTGCCCAGAAAGCTTGCAAACATCATTCTAAACACAAATATATGATCGGAATATGTTTATGATGCATAAATTTGGAAATTCGATTTAGAAAAAATGTGCAAACTGTGATGTGTAAGATCGAGTTTCAGGGTGTGTTGATGCCTTGTAATGATTTGGAAAGCTTCAGGGAGAATCAAGGGTTGTGGTTTGAAGCTTTGTTTGGCCTGAATCGATCATAACCCTTGCCTGCAAATTCCTTCTTTTCCACAGTTTTTCAAGCTTTGGGTAGGGTTCTTGAGACAACAAAAATCGTCCCTAAGTATCTGGAATCCTTGTACATATATAGGAGACTGAATTAGGTTAATCAAATTGGAGAAAATATATTGCCTTGAATGCAAAAATATTTGATTGGAAATCAATATTCAATCTTTCTATTTTGATCCCCAATCATCTCCAATCATGCTAGCTCGGTTTCTTGACTCTCAAGACTGATATTTTGGGCCTCCAAGTGAGTTAAAACAAGGCCCCACAAATTGATCTTGCACTTTTGTATTTTACTTAATTTATTTAGCTTTTAATTGAATAAAAATCAAAATAAATATAAATAAAATTCACAAAAATATGGGCATAGATTTAGAGGTTCTATTTATGGTCATGAACATGCTTGAACTTCAAAACTTAGGCCCATTAGTCTAAAATTTAAGTTTTGCTCAATACTTGCTTCATGTTCTTTCTCAAAACTGCCAAACTTCCACCAATCATATCTTGCTAAATTTTCAACTTTTGAGGATGATTGTAACACGGTGGAAGAACTGACTTGTTTTGTTTTGCGTTTGATCGTAAATGTTGCGGATAGCAAGATTCGCCACCAACTTTTCTTTATCCAATTAAGGAAGGTGAAAAGAGCAGGAAAAGACCTTTGTTAGATTCTGAGTAAGAGTGATTATGAAAAGGGAAGGTGTAGCACCTTTTCCATCCGTAGTTATCTACGGATCTTAATTGCTTTAGCTCACTTTAAAATTTTCTTTATGTGTGTGTGTTGAAAATGATGTTGAAAGGCATTTCACTTTGACTTCATAATGATTCACCTTGGAATGTATACAAAGTGTTGAAATGTTTCGTTTTAGAAAAGGAACTTTGTAATGATTCATATTTGAATGTATCTGAGTGTTTGAAAATGTTTTGAAAAGTGTGAGGTGAAAAGTGTTTTGATAGAGCAAGCAATTAAGAGTCTATTACTACTCGAACAGTCGTTTTGTTATTTTACTTTCCTTTAGAATAGCTATCCGTACCATTAGTTGGTAGGTAACCTATTGTTGGATGTAAAAGGGACATTCGAAGGGACATCGGATGGTCATAGAAGGCAACTTGTAGGAGTATCTAGCACATTCGTAGGGATGATCATCACTTTTTGTAGGCAATAATCGAGGACTAGATCATATGTTAAGTAGGCAACATCGAGGATCATCGAGAGACTATGATCTTTGATTGAAGGAATTGATGATGATATGTTTGTAGGCGGCGGTACTAAGAATACCTCACGTCGAGGGACTTGACCATTTATTCGAAACAGCAGAGAATACCCTAGGAGGTGCATGTGAAGAGAATGTGTTGAGTTCGGATAATTTATCTTGTGATTAGAGTTAGCTATGTTGATTTTATCTTGTCATACCACCTAATTTACTAACAGTTTATATGGTCGGAAAGTAAATTGCAGAAATATAAAGTGCGGAAAGTAAATCCACGCTATTACATGGCTTTGGGATAGTTACATAATTGAGGAGTGCGGAAAGTAAATCCTAATTAAACTATTACATCCCATGAGCAGTTACATTAATCAGAAAAAAGAATCGAATTGCAAATAAGAGAAAATAATGTTAGTGAAAAAGATTTTTGAGTTAAGAAAAGTTTTAAGGGTTAGTAAACCTAACTAGATGAGAAAATAATTTTTCGGGAATTTTCTGGGTTGATTTTAATATGGAAAAACAATTAAAAGTCAATTTTTCGATTAATTAACAATTAATTAAAATATGCATGAAAAATATAATTTTTTATGTTAAAAATTAAATAAACATTTTCAGCCTAAAATGCAAAAAGAAATAATTTTTTTTGATTTTTAATGCATTAGAAAATTGTTTGAAAAGAAATTAAATTGAATGGAAAAATAATAAAGAAAATAAGAAAATATGTTAGTTTTTGAAAAGTGGTAAAAAGAACACTGGAGCCAGGATCGAACCAAGCTCCTCCGGATAAACACGCTGCCTTTGCCAGAGCCAACCTCGGTTTATGTTAGTATAATGAAACAAAAACGTTATAAGGGAAATTGATCCCTGAATATGAAGCAGGGGCTGCATAAGCCTTTGTCTTCCCCATTTGAATTTTTTACAGGCTTTTACCTATGGACACGATCCGTAGCAAAAACCAATAGTGACGGTTCTGCCTATCACTAGAGCACCTGCAATTATTCAAAATCCATAATACGCAATATAAATTCATGAGAAATACATAGATCGATTTCTTTCATCCTCCTGAACATGAATATGTCCCTAGTTTTGGCCAATTTTTCCTAAATCGATGTATCCTAAATTAGAGCTTTAAAACCCTAACAATGGCATCACGGTATTCCTGCATCTAAAATCAAATTGGACCACCCAGATAGCTTGCAAACATCATTCTAAACATAAACAAACAATCAAAACAGGTTAAATATGCATGAATAATCAAAATCGATTTTGAAAAAGAAAGTGCAAATCGTATTCTTGATTTCGTGATTCTGGATGTTTGACTGGCTTGTGAGTATCTGGATCGATTCAAAGGACCTCTAGGAATCGATTGCAAGGCTTGAAATGGATTGAATCGAAGCAAAACTATGACAGTATGTTGCTTGAAGGCCACGGTTTTTGAACATGGTTTATGGTTCTTGAGGCCAGAATTTCATACTTGTGGCATTTGGAATCATTGAGTATATATACTAGAGTGAATTAGGTCAAGAATTGTCAAAAAATATCATGTCAATCAATGAAAAATTATTTGATTTGGAATCAAACCAAATATTGCCTTTTTGAGCCAATTTCAATCAAATCACTTGCCAATTTTAATTATTTGAAATAATCAGTTAATTGGCTTGCTTGGACCTCGAGGATGAGAAAATCCATCTTGCACTTAATTTTTGATTTTATATCTTTTATTTTAATTAAATTGGTTTTAAATGAATAAAAATCCAAAATAAATAAAAATAAAAAGATAAAACGTGGCCTTGGGCTTGAGGTTCAATTCGAGATAAAGAACATGTTTGAATCAAGAAAATTAGCCCATTTGAAATTTTTTATTTTCTCAAGTATTTCTCTTTGTGCACCTCCTCAAAATGCTCAACTTGCACAATGTGTATCTTGCTCAATTTTTAACATTTTGGGGTGTTCATTGAAGTTTCCATGCTTTCATGAACACTTCTTTGCAAAAGTTGACTTTTGTTGACTTTTAAAAGGACACATAACGTTTTGATCCATAACTTTCAAATGAAGCATTTTCTGCCCAAGCTTGTGAGACATGAAGTTGTATAGAATTAAATTCTCTTCAAAATGAGCTGTTGTGGAAAAATTTCTGATAAAGTATGTGAAAGTTATGCTTGGTCAAAGTTCTGTTGACTTTTGTTTGAAAAACCCTAATTTAGAAACTTTGACTTTTTATCAGATCTTGACTTTTCTTGAGGAATAATGACCAAACCTTGATCAAATGATGAATATTACTTCAAAATATTGGTGTTGACCAAAAATTATGAAGTTTGACTGTATGTTGACCACAGTTGACTTTTTGTATAATACAGTTGATTTTCAACCATCTGAGTAATTGAATGAGTAATCTAAACTTGTAAGGCTTGAAACTTGACATGGTGATTATTTGAAGCATATGATGAGTCATGATGACCACTTGAAGCACTGGTAGCCCATCTTGACTTGAGAATGGCAAAACCCTAGTTTGGGTTGATTGCTTAGAAGATAGTTTGTCTGGTCAACCCTTATGAAATCCTTGAGTATGGATATGTGAAATGTCTTGAGAAGTGGGAGGAAAATTTTTGGGGTATAACAATGATCTTGGACTTTTTAGAAATACTAATATGTCCTCTAAGAGCTTCCTTTGGTTTCATCTTTATTGAAGCTTCCATGTTTATGTACACTTCTTTGGGAAACGATGACTTTTGTTGACTTTTGAAATGACCTATAATGTCTTGGCATATCTCTCAAAAGAAACATTATTGGGAAACCCTTGAGAGATGAAAAGTTATGGAGAATTGAATTACCTTTAAAATGAGCTATGGTGGAGAAATTTCTGATGAAGTATATGAAAGTTATGTTTGGTCAAAGTTATGTTGACTTTTTCTCAAGAAACCTTAATTTAGCAACTTTTGACTTTTGATGAATTCTTGAGTTTTCTTGATGAATCATGATCAAACCTTGATCAAATGATGAATGTAACTAATTATTTATGTTTACCAAAAATGATAAAGTTTGACTGTATGTTGACCATAATTGACTTTTTGTCCAATACAACTAATTTTCAACCATCTGAGCAATTGACTGAGCAAACTTAGGCTATGAGGCTTGAAACTTGATGTGGGGATACTTTGAAGCATATGATGAGGCATGGAATTCACTTGACCCATTAGAAACCACTTTTATATTGAGAGAAGCAAAACCCTAGTTATGAGTTGATTTCTTAAGAGAAAGTTTGTCTGATCAACCCTTGAGTAGTTGTTGGGCATGGAGAGGTATATTGACCTTAATATGGGAGGGAAAATTTTGGGGTATAACACCCACCAATAAAATTACTTTTCTTATATCTTCTAACTTCTGTCTTATAGCTTTTGGTACATGTTTGTAACATACAGAACCAAAAACCTTCAGATGACTAACACTTTGCTTCTTTGCAGTCCACTTCTCTAAAGGAACAATCTTCTTGACTTTAGATGGACACCTATTAAGAATATATGTTGCATTAACAACAACTTCTCCCATAAATTATGAGGATACTTCTTCTCTTTTAGCGTACTTCTCGTCAAATCAAGCAAAGTACGATTTCTTCGTTCAGCAAGACCATTGTGTTGAGGAGTATAAGGAGAAGTAACCTCATGCTCAATTTCATTATCATTGCGAAACTTCTAGAATGCAGCAGAGTTATACTCACTCACCATCCGTTCTAAAGTCTTTAACTTCTAACCACTTTGTTTCTCAACCTTCACCTGAACTTAAAATTTTGTAAACACCTCATTCTTAAACTTGATGAGTGTTACCACGTCATTCTTGTGAACTCATCCACAAAAGACACAAAATACCTATTTTATCCAAGTGAAGGTTCTGGAAATGGTCCTTACATATCAGAATACTTTACTCTTAAATCATGTTTTACTTTTGGGGCTACTTGACACAAATGGCAATCAGGTTGTTTGCCTTTCATGCATATCTCACATGACTTCTCGGGCTTCACAATCTTGAATTCCACTCGAGCTTCTTAGGACTTAGATTCCTAAGCTTCATATTTGATGCCCAACCTCTTGCGCAAGCTTATTATCTCCTTGAGCCTTCGACACTAAGACACTTTGTTTCAAATGTTTCAACATTCACCTTGAATATTCTATTATTTCTGTTTAGATTGCATAATCAACCCGATTGGAATCATACAACTTCAAGAGTGTGTTATTCATAACCAAAGAGAAACCTTTCTCAATGATCTGACCCACACTCATCAGATTGCTTTTGATTCCTGGAACATACCAAACATCCATGATCAGAACAGTCTTCCCATTCTTCACTTTAACTTTGAAATTTCCCATACCTTCTTCATTAAGGTACTTATTGTCAGCACATATGATCTTTGTCCTCCTTCTGGAGTCAAAATCTATTAGCCATTGTTTGTTTCCAGTCAAGTGATTTGAACAGCCAGTGTCCATATACCACCAATATGCCAAACATCTTCCATCAGACTCAAAATCCATCAATAACACATGTTCATCAACTGAATTTCCTCTAGCTATATTTGCTTCTTATGATTTACTTCCTTTGTTTGACCAATAATCTTTAGCAAAATGGAAAAATTACTTACAACATTAACAGTGAACCTTCTTGTTGTCAAACTTCTCCTTTCCTTTTTGATGTTTCTTCTCATTAGAAGTTGAGGTTTCTGACTTCTAGAATCTATCACCACGTCTATTCTTGGCCTCTAACCAAGAATGCTTCTAGTCCTTGAAAAACAAGCTTTCGAGCACACTCGCTCCTCCTCATAAGTTCTTTATGTTAGGCCAACTCTTGCGCCTACAGATTACTTCACTCTTCTATTCTCATGGTGTCCAAATCTTTAGAATGTTCAATTGCTACAACAATGTAATCAAATTGAGGAGTAAGTGACCTCAATACCTTCTCTATGATTACTTGTTCATAAAGGGTTTCTCTACAAGCCTTCATTTCATTAGTGATTAGAATCACCATGGAGATATACTCTAAAACCTTCTCATTACTCTTCATGTTGAGATTCTCATTGATTTCTAGGAATGAAGCTTCACCTTCTTCACTGATGCATCACCTCTGTAACATTTGACCAGTGTATCCCATACCTCCTTTGGCATCGTCAGTGCGATCTTCTCGAAACACATTCACATCATTACCTGTGATGGATAAAGAAACCTATCGATCTTTCTTCCTCTTGTTTCTCTGCAGCTCTCTTTTCTTCCGTTCGTCTGCTGGCGGAATATAGCCATCGATAACAAGCTCAAGAAAATCTTGAGCACCAAATAGTACACCATATCGAATCATCCATACATTCTAGTTTTGCCATCAAAAATAGGAAGTTTGGTACTCAGATTACCGTTCCCGTTCATATTCAACCTTGTACAATACACTCAGGTCTTCACCAAACACGGTGTTTCTCAATCCCACAGAATCAGAAAATCTAATTTTGTTACAATTTCGTTTAAAGATTCAACACGAACCCATAACAAAATAAATTACACAGTGCTCATATTTCACTCGTGTTTCCCTGTGTTTCTAATCGGACCTCTAGATACCAATTTATTGGTGCACAAGAGTCAAAGATGAGAGAAAATAATGAGAGAATGATGGCTACCAAAAGAATGAAAAAAATAAGGTTGTTGTTATAAATTACATTTATGACTAGTATATTTATACAAAGATTAAATTGCCACACAGGCCTTAATAAAGGTAAACTTAATGACTAAGATAAAAGGTACAAACTAGGAAATACTAAATTATCCTTCAATAGGATCAAGCTCAATTTTTTTTGGAACACTTTGTGTTGAACGTTTTGAGAAGATGTGATAGTGTTGTAAGACATTTTAATGCAAATAACTAAAGAAATAAAGTGAATGCGTCTAATTTAGTAAAACAAGTAAAGAAGTAAATGATCAAGTAATTTAAATGCTTGAATTAAGAGTGAGATGCAAGTTCATACATTTCTCACAAATTTTTAATCTCAAGGACTGGATGTGTGAATTTCTGAGAAAATAGAATGAAAAGTGGTGTTTTTGATAAATCTTGTTCGTGGTAAAATTAATGAACAAAATTGAGTCTCGTGCTCAAGCGATTTACTCTTTTGATTTTTGTTTTAAAAGATCTTTGTGAGCACCAAGCTTTATTGTTTCCAAACAAGAAAGTAGATGGAAAAGGAAAATGAAATACCTTAAATATGATATGCCTTAATGGCGTGAACTAGACGCAACACTTACATTAGGGAGACGGTAAGGGGTTGGTTATGTAAAGGGAAGGTGTAGCACCTATATATCTATAGTTTTCTATAGGAACTTTTTGTGCATATTTTGTATGTTTGTGTGTTTTATTTTCTCGCTATTTCGGAAAGTTTCTACTTTGGGATTTAAGAAAGGTAGGTTAGGCAGGAACCTAAGTTTTGTTATAATTATTATGATCGCAAAGATCATTAGGATCCTCTATATATATCCCCAGTGGAATCAGAGCATCGTAGCTCGGATCTAAGAGAACTAGGGTTTGTTTAGTTTGAGGGAGAAAGAAGTATGCTTGCCAAGGTGAGACCTTGTGCCTCACGTATTCTCAAAGGGAGGTTGAGAAAGTCAGAGCAATCGTAGTTCCCATTTATGCTAGTGGAAGCAATGATGTTTTATTAAGAGACAAAGACAAATGTCATCTTAATGAAAATGTATCTAATCTATTTCATCACATACATTTTTGAAAGTTGATTGATTAAATCTTTCATTGTAAACATTGGGTGTTTTGCTTGAGTGTACAAGCATTACCACTTATGTTAAGAAAATGTTTGAATCTTTCATTGTAAGCATTGGGCATTTTGCTTGAGTGTACAAGTGTTTCCACTTACAAGTAAAAGATGTTTTGTTTGAAAAAGTGTTTGATTTGAAAATTGTTTGATTGAAAAAGTTTGATTTGAAAAAAAGTTTGATTTGTATGTGATGCTATAGATGAGATACTTATTCTATAAAGACGATACATGTCTAAATCTCTAGGAGAAATTGATTATTAGTTGGGGATGCTTTTAAGAAGCTCGTGGGTCCTGTAGTATAAGCCCAAGAGGAGGCATTAGGGGACATCGAGGGTCCTGTATTGTGAGCCCAGAGAAGGCTATAGGGTATGCTGGCTTGGCTTTAAGAGTGACTTCACCGGAAACCATCCTCTTAGGATTCAAGAGTGATTTAACCGGGAAATCATACTCTTAGGGTTCTATCCTAGCGAAGGTGATTCTTTGTATTGGAAGCCCAATAGGAGGCTGTTAGAGATTTCCAGTTCTCTTTCTTGTATGATGCCCAAGAGAAGGCCAAACTCAACGAGGGAGTTCATTTGTACGAAGCCCAAGAGGAGGCTAAATCAGGGATTTCTTTTATACGAAGCCCAAGAGGAGGCTAACTTAACAGGTGAGTTATCTTGTACAAGCCCAAAAGGAGGCTATGGGGAACCTAGTTGTTATACTAGTTGTTGTGACATAAATAAACATGAACAAGTACATGAACATGTATATATATGACAAAGTGTATGTGTGCATTCACAGGAGTTTATGAAGGAAATATATAAACAAGTGCATAAAACAAGCAATTAAAGCTAGTGTAACTTGGATATATATAAATAATGTGAAAGCAAATATATAAACAAGTGTTTAAAACAAGCGGATAAGCTGGTATACTTGAATATATACAAGGGAGTGAGACTTATACATCCGTGTATTAAAATACAACCATATGTATATATTATAAACTGGATTTTTGAATTTTTGGAAAACTAAAAAACGCGCGAAGAACATCTTCTTCTTCCTCAATCCTTCCAATTTGTATCTCTCTCATTTCTCAATGAAATTGGGTGATGTAAACATCAAACTTGCTCGGGTTTTTATCAGGAACACGATGATGACCATTAATTTCATTTTTTTAAGCCTAAGATGATTAATTTTGAAGAAAAACAGATGAACCCTAATTCTAATAATTGATCATGGAATCGTGTATGAACCATAATTCAAGCAATTTATTGAGGGTTAATGATCTGTGTAGGTGCAGAAACAAAATGGCCAAGCAATTTTTTGACTGAAATGCATAAATTATAGAGTTCGAAGTTTGAGCAACTTACCTCTTGAAGCTGAAATCGAATTCCTTGCTGGAGGTGTTCCAACGATGTTTTGATGATTGTTATAGCTTCAGTGATGATTATGGAAGGTGTTGATGTGCTTACCTTGGATTGAAATGGTCTGGATCGTTCCATCCAAGTCCAACTGCCACAACTTGAAGTGTGATTCGATTTTGATTTTGGAGCTGTTACAGATGTTTTCTAGGTGTTTGGATCACTTCTATGAGGTATATGGATGATGTTTGAAGTGAAATATTGAAGCTTGCACGGTGGAATGGAAGTTTGGAGGTTAAGGCTCAATTTACAAGTTTATGGAGCTTGGATATGATTTTTGAGTTTTGAGGTTTTTTGGGATGGCTTGAGGATTCTAACAACTTTCTAATGATGTTTGGAAAGTGTTTGAAGCCTAAGATTGCTCAGAAATTGCAAGGCTTGGAATTTTGCAAATTCTCCCACTTGGAAACTTGAAACTTGAAAAACAAGAAAGAAAGAAGGAAAGCTTGTTTATGATGATTTTGGTGTCATTTTGAAGTGATAAATGACCTCTATTTATAGGCCAAGAATTCTGAATAGCAAGCCAAGGATAAACTTGAAAGAATTAGCAACTTGCCTTAAGGGGTAAGAAAGGTATTTTTGCATTTAATGCACATGGTTACTTTCTTTAACCATGGTTAAAAATCTCACTTGATCTAATCCTCTCTCAATCGTTGCCATCAGATATTTGCAAGTTATGACCTATATCTTAATGGTGACAAGGCTTCTAGAGGGAAGAATTTGTGAAAAATGACTTGTAATCTTGGAAAATGACTTGAAAATCATGGTTATGGACCATTATGTTTCAATTTCAAAATCCTAGATACACAAAATGTTTTTCCAAGTTCTTGGACATTTTGGAAAGCTTGGAACAAGATCTATAACTTTCATGTTTTGAGTTTTTCTTGAATCAAAATGGATCTAGGTGAAAAATGGCCATGAAAATGGTGAAAAATCATGTTTTTAATACTTAAAAATTTGTCTAAGTGTTAGAAAAATACCAAATCATGACTTTTTGTTGACTTTTTCACACATTTTGATTTTTTATGATCATGATGGATGATTTAAAGCGATTTCATGATTGAAAACAATTTAGATTTCAAAAAGTTGACCAAAAGTCAAAGTTTGACTTTTCTAAACAGTTGAATTTTCATCAAATGATTCAGAATTTCTCTGATGATCAATCATGGTATTTGGAATGTTTTGAACCAAGAAATTAGGTCAAGATGTTACATTGATGATTTTAAGATCACTCAAAAATTAGGTCATTCATTGAGCAAAAAGTCAATGATACACCATCCTCGATCAAAACCCTAATTAGTCGTTCAAGATAGATCTTGAGGAAATCATGGAAATTTGAAGATCAAATGTTGATGATTGATAAAGATAGATCAATTGAGGTAAGTGGAGACTCCAAACCTAGTTGATCATATCTTGAACAAATGAAAATTTTGATAAAAACCCTAATTTGGCTCAAGGAGCACACACACGATCTATCCTATGCTGAAATTATTAGTGATGCAATGATGCATATGTGGTGATATGGAATTGTATCTTAGGTAAAAAATTGGGGTATGAAAAATACACATCACTATTCACACTATTCTACACACATCATTTTCATCACGACTACTTTCATTAAATCGACACGTCTACAAAGTGCTAGTAATTGTCATCATGGATCAGATTTTCAAGGCCATCGTGGGCCACAAAAACTAACCACATTAAAAGAAAACCCATTAATTAGAAATGATTTAAAACAAAAATCAAAACGTTAGTATTTTGATTTTAGAGGGGAAAATAGAAAAGTCTCACTCCAACATCTATATAACATGTCTTTCGCTTCACAACATTTCTCTCTCTCTCTCTCTTGAACATTAAAATTTCCTCTTCTGTAACAAATATTCTCATTTTTTCTATTTAGAGAAAAATGACGACTTCTTCTTACTTCAGTATGGAAAAGAAACTCCTAATACCTTCTACTACCCATATTAAGGATTGTGTTTTCTATGGTCATATTTATCATATAAGAAAAAAAGGTGTTTATTAAAATCATTAATTATCCTTAATCATTCACGTGGCTATCCTAATCAATCAGCATAATTTTTGTTTACAAAATCAAATTAAAAAATTAAATAAAATTAATTAATGTTTTTACACCTCATCTTTTTATTCAATTCAAAAGCATTTTTGATATAAAAGATATTCCATTTGCACCTCTATCTCCAAAACCATCCTCACAATCCATGATCCATCTCTTATCCATGCCTCACATACATCCCTCTCTTTCTTCTTCTATTTCTTCTTAACCGTTAAACTTCCAATGTTTAAAAACTATAAATACACCTAAATTCTCTTTCCCCTCAATTGAATTCAATAACCTAATTACCCACATGGCTATTATTCCAGACATGAAGCTCTTCCAAGATTTACCTTCCGCTGCATTTGCCGGTTACCCTGATCTTCGCATTAACAGAAAGTATCGTGTGGAAATCCTTGGTGTTATTTTAACTTCTGCTGTTGTAACTTGTGGAGGTTTATTGTTACTTTTAACAATGAAGGTTTATATGGGAACACAAGCTGGTGAAGTTGTGACAGATATCATATCTAAGGATTGGTTGACGACCAGTGATAAGCTGTAGAAGAACCACACCAAAACTATTCCTTAGTAATGCTTCCATCCTCAAGAATATTATAATTGTAAGTTTATTTCTTCATTTGGTGAGAAAAAGGTTATTTGTTTCTATATGTTCAAAATGATCATTTTCTGATTCACAACATGACTTATATGTTTTGATCGAGACAACTGGCAGTGATGAATCTTTGGACAACTTAAGTCCTTGCTGTATTATACAGATTGAGTTGTTACTTTAGTAGAGTATAAATTACATTTCTCATGTTCTGAATTTTCCTGATCAAATACCAGCATATAAATTGTAATTTGGTGTCGGTAGCATAGATTAGTGTAATTTACCATGTTAAAGGATTTGTTGAGTTTTTAATGAATTGATGTCCCGATAAGAGCAGTCACGGTACACTAGATTATGTAATTGCCCGTGGCATGATCTTTTGTATTGTAAAGTCAGTAACATTGGCTTTATTGTTACATCATTTTAGAAACAATTGAACGATACTGCAGTCATACCAGAATTAGTAATTACTCTAACAACATCCTGATTAAGTTCACTTGGATACATGCTGCTTGAATGAGTACATGTAGACTGAACCAGTATTGTGTTTCTTTTCTTACAGAAACACTATGCTGATTTTTATAACGAGAAACTCTATAGGTATTGCAAAAATCCATACAATTGATTGGACTGTAGAACTCTTAAAAACCGATACTCTTTGGGCATCAATGAGCATCAATGAGGATTATTGGATTATTGGAAGTTTGAGAGGTACAATTTCATCATTGTACGATTACTTCGTATGTTCACTCTTTCTTGTCTTCCAGGTGCTCCTCGGGGCCAGCCCTTAGAAACTACCTACGGGAAATACAAACGAGATCACCATAACTAATGACGAAGCAAGGTTGTCTCTATCTGAAATTATGCTTTAGCAATTTCCAGGAAAAAAATCCTTAGGTTGCTTAACCTTGAGCAGCTGAGTACATATGAACTGAGATTTTTCTTTTGAATTGTTTTTATCTTTCATGTTTTTATTGCTAGCTCTATAATCTACAGGTGATCAGAATGCCATCCACTATATGTTTAGGCAAGCGCTAAAAGCGGTTTTTGATATGGACTTGGCGACGTCGACTTTTCTGTAAGTAGCGTTGCTCAATCGATATTCTAACAAGACATTTCTTTTCTGCTACGTTTTGATACTTAAGTTCACTTTCTATGCAGAAGTTGAACATGGGAGGGGGTGACAACGACTTGGGTTTTGATGCTGCAGGCGATGAAACTTTTTTATGGATTAAATTTTGCTTTTCTTAGTTTACTTTGCCATTACTATACTTGACTTCGATGTACTTGAACTGTTTCTCTTACCAGATGATGAGAGTGATTCAGAAGAGGAAGATACAGAGGAAACATTTTCTGGCATTGAGCTAGATGCAAAAGACACTATAAACGACAGCAAGCGAAACACCTGACTCGAAAAGTTTGCGGTTGGTTTACGAAAAGGTTTTGATCTTACATTCAAATTTTCTTTAGAAGCCCTTCAATTCGGAAGAAAATGGATCCGTTTGAGATCATTTGGACCGGAGTAGGGGCTGCTATTACTGCTCAGTAGCGGCGTTTCGTCTATACATTTTCATTAAATAATATCAAATGCGTTACAAGAGATTCCGCTGGTGGCTCTTCCTGTACTTCTGCTCCACCTGCTTCTGCGACTTTTACTCTTTACGCTGCCAGATTCATATTCTCTCAGGATTGGCGGCATATTTTATACATCACGTTTCTTAGGAGTTGATTGTGTTTGATTTGTAGTACGAGTGTGTAATTTTTGGTTCAACTTTACCTCGTGGATGTGACAAGTTTCTAGATGTGTTACCTGATCTGAGTAATGAATGGATCTACTGTGTTCATGTTGATGCAAGCTCAGCACCAGCTCAGCACCTGGCGGCATATTTTATACATCACGTTTTCTTGTCTTAGAATTTTTTATGTTTGGATGTTATTACAATTAGTATACTCAAATGCATACACATTATCCAATACATTATAGTGATTGGTGCTGGTAGTTTCACATATTTCCGGGGCTGTGACTAATGAGAGAGTAATATAATGATGCTTTAATTATTCATATATAATGGCAATATCCCTTGATTGCAACTAGAATCTTTCTTTATATATTGAGTCAATTTTTATTTGTCAAATTCTGGGTGTTGCAAACACACTTGAATTCTACGTGTTTGAGAAACCTGTGTGATAATGATGGAATTTGATGTGAGATTGTCCTTCCTTATATGAAATGAAATAAATTCTCCTGCTCCCGTGAACTGAAATTTTAAGTGGGCTGGAATAATGAGCAAATTTTTAGTGGAGGAGATGATATATGCATATCTTTATGATGCTGACTCCTTTATTGTTAAACTATAGGTTAGAAATGAGAAAAAATAATTTATATCTACTAGGACTTAGGGCTTAAGGTTTAGGATTTAAGATCTCTCATATATTTAATTTAACTACTTAAGGTTTAGGATTTAAGATCTCTCATATATTTAATTTAACTACTTCTGTGGTATCTCTCTTACTGCTTGAATATATCAAGCATTGGAATGTCTCCTTTTTCGCATATGCTACTGGAAATTAGAATATGCTATTCATCAGCAATACATCTGAATGAAGTTTTTATATGGCTTTTTAAGGAATAGAACTAGGATTTTGCTTTCCTTTTCCGACACACGTCCTTTACATTCATATTTCAATTTCTCTAGAATGAAATTTACAATGCTTATTAGCATTAAGCGGTCAAAAGTTGGTATTGCCTATCATTTCATTCATTCAAACTTGTGTCATATTTTATAATGACAATGCACTATCTTAAATTTTATTAATTGATTTGTGTTAAAATTTTAAGAAAGCTAACTAAAAAACAGATTTAAAACATTTTTTATGAATAAATTTATAATTTAATATTCAAATCATTTTCATTTAAATGAATAATTTACTATCTAATACTTAAGGGCCTTACTATTAGACGACTCTAATTACGTGTCTTCTCCAATACAATAACAATCTATTATATAATATTGAGCTCAAATAATAATAACCATCTTTTATAATATTAATATTATATTCTCTAATATTTTATTAATATAATCTATATTGAATTTTTTTAAAAAATTATTATATTATATATTTTATTGAAATATATTTTTGTGTGTTTATCAAATTTTATATATCATATATTTTGCTTCATACAATCTACATATATTTTAATTCGACTAAATTTCTATACTTTAAACATCTATTTTTTTTATAATATTGAACTTTGCATAATATGTTCGTGTAAAATTCATAATACATTTGCATTAAGCTGCTTATCTCATACACGTTAAACCAACGTTGATTTTATAAAATCATTAATAAAAATCAATTATTATACACACTTGAATAACTTGTTACTCACATTTAAAAATAAAATTATCTATATGCCAAAGTGTCAAAATATAAACTTTCAAAATTGTTAAACCAAATTATTTACCGTCAAACATAATTTTTTTATGATAATCAACACTTTAATAGCGATATGATTCATTTAAAATAATTATAACATCAATATCAATGATGTTTTTCAGTGCATCATTTAGAGTAAAAACCTTTAGGGTGTTACTTATAGAAGAAAAAACCTTTAGGGTGTTAATAGTAATCATTTTTGTTTTGAGAAACCCACGGGCTAAAAAATAAAGCCCAAACCATTGTATTTTCTAGGGTTTACGGTTCGCTATAAATTCCCGAAACTCACCCTTCTTCTCTTCCT
Source organism: Vicia sativa (assembly GCA_021764765.1). Taxonomy (NCBI): domain Eukaryota; kingdom Viridiplantae; phylum Streptophyta; class Magnoliopsida; order Fabales; family Fabaceae; genus Vicia; species Vicia sativa. Next base: position 174,236,396 of record CM038794.1, read on the forward strand.
AATCGCAGTTACTTCTGCGCAGTCTCATTTTCGTTCACTTAGGGTTTACTCTCAACAAGTTTTCTCCCGTTTTCAACCGCAATGAGGGCCAAGGTTAGATCCCTCCCTATCTAGTTTCGTTTTCTCACTTTTATGTTGTTTTAATGATTTTGGTTTAATTGTTTATTTGTGATTTGTGCAGTGGAAGAAGAAGCGTATGAGGAGGTTGAAGAGGAAGCGCCGAAAGATGAGACAGAGATCCAAGTAGATTGTGTTCTCAGCCATCGTCGTCTGCTCTTAGTTTTGTTTTTCCCTTTCGTGTTGTTTAATCAGACTCTTCAGCGCAAGAGAGTAGTATCTGTTTCTCTCTCGTTTTGCTGTTATGGTATTTTGGTTTTGTATTAGTTCAAAGATATTGTTCTTTCTGGAATTGAGTAGAATTTACATCTGAATTTCGTTTTGTTGTGGTTGATTATTATTTTTTCTGATATATTAACGCATTGCTTTTTGGTAGTTGCTTATTTGACTCGGATTTGATTATTTTTGAAATTATAATTGTTTTCAACCTGGAAGTGGAAACCCTAATTCTTTTTGTTAAGCATGTAATGGTAGCTAGTTTTGTAGTCGATGTGTAATTTAATTAACTTCAACCTTTAATTATTTGCTTCATTTGTTTTGTTGTTTCTGCGTTATCCATTTTTCATAATTTTTTGTTCACACCTCTTAATTCATGTTGAATGATTTTATCCTCTAGTTAACTTTGTAGTCCCATCTTACTTCATTATTACTGGAAAATAGTATCTATTATTTTACGTCTCATGATGTTTTAAGTCTTTTTTGTTCTGGTCTGTGTCGAAATATTTTGATTGGATATTCTTAGATTATATTAATATTCTTGCAGCTGTATTTTACAAGACTTGTAGTGTATAGAGTTCTGAAATCATTTAACAATGAATTCAATGTAGAGTGTCAATACTGTTTCAGTAGTGTAATGTATTGTAAGTTTGTTCTGGGAAAATGATTTTTGATATTGGTCAAATTTGGTTTTTGTTTTCATTAATGTTAGATGTTAGAGCAATGTGATAGGTAAATGTCTTGCCATGATAGGGTTCGGTTTCATTACAGTTTATCATGTTGCTTTAAAACCTTTGTTTATGATGTAGGGTGTGTTTGGATTGATGGTGGAATTAATTGATTTTAGTAGAATTGAATTTGATTTCAATAGAATTGAGTTTAACAGAATTGATTTATGTTTGGATATTTAGTAGAATTGATTTATGTTTGGATATGTAAAAGTGAGTTGATTTTAGATAATTTTTACATTAGAAATTTATTATTCAATTCTGGAAGCAGAAGAGTAGAATTAATTTTTTAATTTTAAAAGCCAATCTAAACACACTAGTATTGTTCAACAAGTAGCAGTTGTATCTAAAAATACTTTAATTTGGACTGTCTTAATTGTAAGAAAATTTTTCTGGACACGGAATACTATTAGCTCACAAATTTTAGTGTAACAGTACGGTAATTTAGTTGCTATTTCTGTTTATTTCAATGCTGGAAAATTGATTGAATCCGATGAGAAAAGAGGGAAGATGTATGAAGATGATGTATGAAGATGATTGAACGCAACCTGATTTTGCCATTTTCATATTATGTATATGCACACAATGCTTTTGCTGAAAATCGAGGTGAAAATGGCAAAATCAAGTTTTCCAATATTTCATTCAAATTTTGTTCCTTCCTTTTCTTCTATCAATGCGTTCAATTATCGTGATACATTGTTGTTGCCTTTGGTGATGTGGTTAGTAGTATAATGGTGATGGTCATTGTTGATTTTGATCCTATTGTTATAGTTTGGAGTATGATTGCTAATTTTGGTATGACTTTTTTGGATTAAGTATTGCTTCTTTTGATTTTGGTACGCTATTGTCGATTTGAGTATTGTTTCATGATTTGAGTATTGTTTCAGTGATGATCTTGGATTCTATTTTTATGTTTTTATACTGCTGCCCTTGATTAGACCCTTGATCATGATCATCACTCCATATAATGTTTGGATGATTTATCCTATCATGTGTATAACTATTTGAGAATGAACTATTTCTTTGAAAGATTCCCATAAAATTGAATTCTTCTTCCATGTATCCTCTTGAGTTACATTGGCCACTTAGGTGAACTTATCCATAGAAGTAACATAAGAGTTTATTGCACATGTTTTACTCGATAATACCCCATTTGGGGTTCCTTAATTTTCTTAGTTAATGCATTCAATTGATATGTTTCTTTTTCTTATAACACCACAATCAGATAACACACACACACAACTCATTTCAAGCCATGTTATTGATCCATTATTTCACCATAGTGGCAAACTTGGTTAACAGGTTCCTCCACCTGAAATATCCAAGAGTAATTATGTTTCTCTACTAAGTTTTTTATAAAGTATTATACATGGGAAAATCATCAAGTTTATATAAAATACGACATTTAACCATTCAATTAAACCTTTTCCACGCACCATACAGAAGTTTGGAGTTAAAATGAAATTGTAATATTTGTGCTAACAAAAACCAAATTGAGGCAAGTAAAATTATTGTATTCACTAAGATTGTGTTAACTTTGTACAAAAGAATATGATTGTACTTGCAAATACATTGAAATGAGTTTGTAAAAGCGTGATTGATTGATTTATGTGTAATTTGTAAAAAAGACAAAGACAAACAGATAGTTAACAAATGCAATTAAAAAATGATTATGTACGCCTTTAGAATTATCTATCCCTAAATGTGAAAAATATCATGACTGAAAATATAATTACTATAATTTAATTATGAACTTTTATAAATACGGTATTCTTAGGTTGTATTTAAATTTGAATGAAAGAGATAATTTGAAAATTGATGTATTTTGTCTTAAAGATATCTTAAACTTATCTTTGTGAATAAATGTATAGTTTAAGACATTTGCTTGAAGACTAGCATTAGTTATATAAAATAGGGCCTCAAAAATATGGAGCTACAATTTTATGATTTAATTTAAATATATATTTATCCTTTTAAATAAAAATTTATTTTTAATTATATAGTAAAATTTATCCGTTTTAATTTAAAGTTCCCTTTATTGTATTTATATATCTTTATTTTGACTTTTAAATATTTTTTAATCTAAGTTCATATAAAATTTTAATACTAATTTTAGCGTTAATAATTTAATTGTATTAATTTATTTTTAATTTTAAAATTAATATTGTGATAATTAAATTTAAATAATTAAATAAAAACGAAAAACCAAATTAAAACTTTAATTAAACTAAACATTAAATAACTAAATTAAAACGGAATATAATTATATAATTTTATAATAATCAATTAAAATTTACAATGAGATTTCAAATCAAATTTTATTTTTATGGTTATTTATTATGACCCTTATAATTTTATTTTAATTTATTTTAGCATTAATTTTAGAGACTATTTATTTGTCATAATTAAATATTTAAATTTTTTATCATATAATTAACTAATTTATTATGACGAAATCAAATTTATTATCATTTGTGTTTTGATTTATTATTTTTCTGCTTAAAGAAATAAATATTTTATCAGTCAGATAAACCTGTGTATTAGGGGTCCATTTCTTTTATTTTTCCTGGGCCTCTAAATAGTCGGGACCGACCATAAAATGACAATGATTTATGAAAAAACATAATTCTGCATTATGTACTTGATTTTTAAATCGGTAAAGATCACCTGATTTAAAAAGTGCATATCGATTTTCAAATTTCAAACAATAACGATCACGTAACCTGTTTCTTAAATCAGGTAACCAATTACCTGACTTAAAAAGTGCAGAACAATTTTCAAATTTCTAACAACAAGAACTCGTAACTGGTTACACAATCTATGTAATTGATTGCCACCTTATAAATTTGATAAATATGTTTTGAAAATGCTTGAATTGAGTGGTTTTGATGCCTAAATGCTTAGGAACATAGATATGAAAAGATTAATGGTTTTTAGATCATCTAAGGCTATACATAACATGAATTATAATTGAATACCTTTTCTTCATGATCAATTTCTTTTAATTTAACGTTCAATGACTTTTGTAATCTTGAAATTTGGTTGAGCTAGCCTTTAAATTTTTTCTTCTTTGATAAGCTTTGGTTTTCATCAAAACTAAACCATGATAGATGATGAATATCTATTTCATAATTCCCCCTTTGATGATAACAAAATATATTGATTGAAAGTTTTTATTTGACACTTAAGGCTCCCCTTATCTTGTATACTAGTAAAGATAAACTATTGAATGTGACTATCCTAGTAGCAATACGAACTATCATTACAATCTTATAATTTTATCAATTAGATGTTCAAATATTAGGTAATGCCTTAACTACCATCTAAATCAATTCTCTAAATTATGTAAACGAGTTTAAGCATTAAAATTAGATAAAAATATATAACTATGATACATAAATTCATTACAAAAACAATCACAAAGAACTAGATAAATCACATGCTTAGAATAAAATACCCAAAGGGAACCTAATCTTAGAGAAATTATCACACATCCTTAAGGAATTCATTGCTTTGAAAGTAGAAAAGGAAAAATAAAGACTTACGACGATTAAGAATAATCCTCTAATTCTAGATTTCGTTATTGGTATAGAAAACACATTAGACTCTCAAAAACACAACCATAAAGGCTAAAGACGTTTTTCAATTTAAAGGATTTTTTTAAAATGCGGTATCACTCATCAATATTACTCAAGCGCGTATCGATTGCTTGATTAATCTAATTTAGGATATGTCACTTATTTTATGGATACCACCATAATGATGATGGATTGTGTCGTTTTTTCTTTAGTGTTTGATAGCTCCATGAAAACCAAATTTCACATCGGTTTGTGTCCAAGGTAACATAGGTTGTCATTGAAAATGCGACATTGTCCCCTTAAGTTGTCATTGAAACATAAAATTCGTCACTTGGTTGACTCAAAGTTCTAATGGTTTGATTCCCATAATAATAGTTATGCGTAAAATTTGGACTAAATTTCCCCGGTTGGAAAAAGAACATGGGTAAAAACTAAAGCAACTTTCTCCTTGGTTGGGACTTTTAACCAAGGGTAAATCTTCAAAAGCCACTTTATTTACCCATTATGTACTATAAATTTAACAATATAGAGTAAACCAACCCTTACTAAACAAATAAACTTTCAATTTGATTTAGAAAATAATAATCTGAAAAATGTAGCAGAACCACTATTAGATGAATTATATGTTTTTGTAATTCAAGCATAAAGTTTGGATCATTTCACTGTGCTGGTGGAACGCCTGCCCTAATGACTTGCTAAAGTTCAATAGCACCATTATGATTTTGGAGCACATCAATATTGAGCGTCTTATTCATTTTTATCCTAATTTATGTTATTCATGTTCCATTCCATTCCTTGCTTGTTCATTGTTACTTTCATAGTAAAATACTATGAAATTTGTCTAGCTAGGATGATTTCAACGCGATTTGATCTTTTATGGGAATCTTCATAATCAATATTGATAAACTACAAAACAAAAACCCATTAATAGTAAAATTTTCTAAAATTACAAAAATGTAATTACTAAATACATAGTGTGAATAACTATCCTTGGCTATTGCAATAGATGGAATGGAAATTGATGCTACAGTGAAGGATGACGAGAAAAATCTTTGATCAATTCAGGATTTAGACTCTAATATGGTGCTACGAGTGAAGTTATCAAGATCATAATGTCTTGTGGTTGAGGTGGTTCTTCTATTATAAGAGTAATAATTTGAACAATAGTATCTTGAAGCATTTGAATAGTTGATTGAATGTCAGGTGATGGAATTGTGTTATAGAGAGTGGTAACTCAAGTTGCCTTGGATCCTACCAATGTAGATAATTAATGAAAACATTTTCATAAAGGTAATTAGTGATCTAAGTTTGGTTATCAAAGCATTTATGGTGCCTTGTACAATTAACGAAAGAGGTATGGAAGCATAATGCAATAAATTATGAGAATGCGAAGATAATTTGAGAAAATCCAAAGACGATTCCATCTTATGGTATCAATAGTCTTGTGTGGAGCACATATTTTGTACTATATTGATAACAATCCTAGTGGAAAGTTTTCACTGATGTTAAATGTCTATGATGAACAAAGAGGGATACCTACAAGATTAGCATTTCAACGCCAAGTCATAAATCGAGAGAGGTGGAACATGATAACTAATGATTTAATCGTACCTTGGCATGATAAAAGTCACATTTATATAGGGATAATGGTTAAATACTCCATCGATGGAGATTAAGTGATATGCGAGACACTATTGGATGAAGATAAAATTTTGAAGAGGTTGGGTCTCTCTCTAGCTCATGCTTCAATATGAGGGTTTACATGTTCTCTAGTTGAGTGAGTACGTATTTACATTATGCCTTAATATTGGGCCAATATTATCATACTATTAGCCATCCCAAAATAGGTTGCAAGAATTAAAACGTAATAACTTAAAGGATCCATTTGAAAGCAAATAAAGTCCTAAATAGTTGAAGGCAATGAATAAGAAATCACAATCATTGGAGAAGAATCATACTTAAGAACTTATGAAACTATTTGAAAGACAAAGAATGGTTGGGTGTAAGTACGTCTTCGAGAAGAAGGAAAAATTATGGAAAATGAATCCCAGGGTATAAATCAAGACCCATGGTGAAGAATTTTACTAAAGAGTAGTGGATTGATTGCAACAAAAAAAGGAATGTTATGACCATGTTCTTACATGAGGGTTCACATGGTTATCATGAGTCCTTATAATATTTTTTGAAAAATGAATGTTAAGAACATTTTATTACATGGATAACTTGAAGAGATAATCTACATATAACACCTTAAATTTTTTGTAGAGGACATGCCTATGGCGTGTCTTTGGAAGACATATTTGTATAGGTTGAAACGAAGTACTAGGAAATGGTATCTTTCGTTTGATGAATTTATTCTAAAGAATGATTTTGTGAGAATAGAGCATGACAATTATGCATAAATATTGAATATGAATGATGAAACTATTATCTATATACTTCTATATGTTTAAGATATCATAATGGAAAGCTATAACATAAAAGTGATCAATAAGCTCAAGGAGAATTTGAATGAAGAATTTGAAATGAAAGATATCAGTGAGGATAACACGATTATAGGAATGGATATCATGAGAAACTGGAAAAACTAAAGTATTTTGATCTCAATCAAGTTCCTAGAAGAAAGTGGGGAGTGGTTTGTAATGTTTGATGTTAAGACCGTTAACACACCCCTTAGGTTATCGCAAAAAATAAATTGGTCATGGAATTTACTTAAACCAACGATGAAAATAATGTTAGGGGCAGATTTCCATATGGAAATGTTATTAGAAGCATCATGTATGAGATGATCTATAATAGACCAGACTTATCATGTGTGGAACCATATTTTGCAGGTCATCCATGAAGTGATCAAAGCTAAAGATGACTATCGTGGTTTGTTGTGTATAATGTATTTTTTATGATGACAACTTGAATGAAAACTTTCACGACTAGTTGATGCAACCCTAAAGAATCTCAAGCAGTTAAAGATGCACAAGACAATTTTGGTCAAAGATTTTCTGTAAATCAAACCGATGAACTAGGGTTGTTTGATGACATCTATCCTCTGACGATGGCACCCAACTTGAAGATGTATCAAGCCTTATCACAAGAAGATTCAAGTAAATTCTTATATAATTGGTTTATTTGGCAAGTCTTGAAGCTTCAAAGTTTGAAAGATAGGATGTGTAAAAGCTCTCCCAGTCATGGCTGAGTGAACCATGTTTTGTAAAAACACAAAGTAATTTTTGTAAAGTTATATGGCTAAACACACACACACACAAACATGTTTTAAAGACTTTATTTCTCAAAGAAAACAACCTAAAACGTTTTAGAACTATGCGGATGAACCATGAACTTTTGAATAGTTTTGGACAAGTTTTAAACTGCTCGATCGATTTACACATATATCCAATTGTTTAGGTTAATGAAAACGTTGTTCATAAATGATTGTGACAATTTCTTAATTAATGAAGGAAATATCTCTCTCTATCCATTATTTCTATTTTAGCCTTTGCAAAGGATTATTTAATGCACCCAATCGATTGACATAAGGTCCTAATCGATTGAATAATTTATTATGGCTCATGGATATTTTCTTTTTGTGCAAAACTCGTGCCTATAAAAGAGGTCACCCATTCAAATTTCCACATCAAGAAAATTTGAGTTATCTATATACTCACACACTCACTCAAAAATATTTTCTACTTTTTGTCACTATAATATTAGACATAATGCTTCGAGAAAATGACTATGTTTAAGTGAGTTCGTTTGTATTCTGGAAAATGGTGTTATTGTAAATTCACCAAAGAGAATTTTTCTCTTGGTTGAATAATTTGTTTGGGGATTTAGTTTTTAAGGCCTTGATTCGGTTCGTAAGCTCAATCCATGTAAAATTTAATTCGGTTTGAGATAAGACCGATGTGAAATCTCAACTTGGTTTGTGTTCAGCATGTGTAAAACCCCAACTTGGTTCGAGATAAGCATGGTGTAAAATATGAATTCAATTTTTGGTCATCTCGTGTAAAACCCTAATTCAATTTAGAGGATATCCATTTAGAATATTCATATTTGGTTTAAGTTAAGTCCATATAAAGTATCATTTAACATTGAGAATGACTCAGCTTTTGTAAGGAGAGTAACCTTCTCTCCGTTGTTCATTGTTTGGCTGAAAGTTAGCATGAAACTTCATTTTCCTTTGTCTTAAGCATTATTGGATAATCTCAAGATCAAATATTGAGGACATGGTTAGGTCTCCTTGGCCGAACTAATATAATTATATGGTGTCATTTCTCTTACCCTTAACTCTTTATTTTTTGCATAATTATTTTCTGATGTTGTTACTCTAACATTTTTTATCAAAATGTTTTTAAACTTTGAAAATTATAACAATAAGTTTTTAAAATACCATATTTCAAACCCCCATAATTAATATCCCTCTTGTGTATGGAGTAAAATTTCCAACAAGTGACATCAAAGGCTAACTCTAGTCCAAATATTAGTCGTCTTAAGAGAAAGATGACTTCCAACACCTTTTTTAACAAAAGATATTTCCTTAATACACCTCCATCACTTAATGATGTTAGGTTTGAACTATGGAGAGCAATATTTCAAATTTTCACCCAGAGTATTGATTTAGAAATATGGAAAACAATAATCAACGTTCCATTTATCCATATTCTCCTTGTAAGTGGAGAAGTATTAGGTAAACCCGATTTCCTTTAGACCATAGAGGAAAAGAAAATTGATTTCAAAACTAAGAATTTTCTAGTAATATCCTAAAATCCGATCCAACCCTTAAATCACGGGATGTGAGATTTCATGACTTTTAGGAAAAACATAATAAGAAAAAGGTCACAAAAAAGTTGAAATAATTTGTTCAATTACGTAAAGATGAAGTCATAAGCTCTAAACTTAAAGAATCCTTAGAAACTCCATCAAACTCCTATCCAACGACTCATGTTGTCTCCTTCAAAATATCATACTCAATAGTTGAAAAAGAATTCAACATCAAATGAAGGAACTTCATCCATTATAGGACACCAAAAAGAAGAGCAAGCCTCATCCAATGGAATCTTTGAGAAAAGAATAGAAAATAAAACCTGTACAAATGAAGAAACATCAACCTCCACAAGAACCTTAGAAGAATATTCTTCCAACAAGGAAGATGAAGCATGCTTGAAAGTATATCATGAGGAATCTGTCCATGAGAACCATCTTGAGAAATACATACTTGGATTCAAGAGTCCTTAAATAATGTGAATTCTTCAAAATCTTTTAAGATTTAAATTTCTCCACATTCCTTTACAACCCCTCAAGAAAGATGTATCTATCATTTGTTAAGATGTTCTTTTCAAATATCTACTTAATTGATAGAATATTATACTATGAGGTAAGAAAACATATAATATATTTACCATTGAAGATTTTAATATCTTGAATCTTCCTCATGAAGTTCGATATTCAAGAAAATATAACAAGGCGACAACTTCAACTTAAGATTGGTGCATCCTCACTATTGAAAAACCAACATACTTGATATTCAATCCTTTAATTTTATGGTCCAATTTTCCCGAAAATAGTCGATCCATTATGTGACCAATCACACATGTTTTCCAAGAAAAGCAATATTGTTCTCATGACCGAGTTTGATGTTGAAGTTATATGAATGATCCAAAGACAATTAGAAAAAACTAGGAAAATGAAGTAATCTAATACATGATTGGAAGAAGGAGAAAATAAATATTTTACCATATGGAAAAGTGATCACAAATATCCTAGAACACATCAGTTCAACTTTAGAAATGAATAGTTTGTAGAAGACGTAACAAATTAAGAGAAACAACTCTAGAAACAATGATATGAGATCATTGATCCGAAGCATCCTTAAATTTAGAATATTTTGATTATAATGTACCAAACTACCCTCCGTTGAAGTTTGAAGACCTACTCAAGATTACAATCAAGAAGCTGTATAAGAAAAATGATAAAATCGATTTCCTGACAAGCCACTTCGTCCAAGATCCAGGGAAACTACCTTTAGATTTTTTATTAGATGATGATGTTGATGGTGAATAATAGTCTCACTTATGTTTCTTAGCTTCTAAGCGTGTTTTCTTTCCTATTTTCACTTTTGTTTTTTGAAATTTCTGCAATTTCCCGCCTTTTGTATTTAAATTCTTGAAACATTTGAATTAATAAACTGTGATGTTTTCCCTTTTCTAAATGCTTACGTTTATGTGTTTGCATATTTAATTTCACACAGTATTCTTTACCCGCTTTTCGATTATGACAAAGGGAAGTATAATCTGGAAGTGTGTATACTCTCACTTAATTGAAGGTGAGTTTAATCACCTAACTATATATTTATTTGTATATTTTATCATCTCCTTGAGATATGTTATCATCATAAAAAGTGGGAGAATATGGAGCCATATTCTACATGTCATTCGTAGTGATCAAAGCTAAATATGACTATCATGGTTTGCTATTAATAATGTGATTTTGATGATGAAAACTTGTATGATAATGCCAACTTTTATGATAATTTGATGCAACCTTAAAACATGTTAAGCGATTAAAGATGCATACGACAATTTTTCCAAAGCTTTTCATCACAATCGATGAATGATAAGTGCCAAAATATAGTTATTTTGTATATATGTTTTGTGACACTTATCTGTTCTTGTTTGTTAATAATCAGTGAATAACCCCAATTTTTGTTGTAAATATATTTTATTGTGTTTTGTGTACATATTGTACAGTTTGACTAGTTTTGTATATATTTTATAGGTATTTGTTGCATTTGGAGCATCGAGAATAAAGTGTCGAAGACACGTCTGGATGCATTTGATGAATAAAAGTCCATTTTGGGAAGTTATATTCGGTGGAGCCTAATGATTTGTTTGAAGTCATACTGCTTGGTTTGACACTATTGCGGAAGAGAGAAAATTTGGATTTAGAGACGTGAGAGGGCTCACTCATGCTTAAGCGATCGTCTGAGATTTCTTTTATAATTTCATTTTAGCCATTTTTAGGTTATGGTTTTGGGGAAGTTTTGCTCCCAAATTCCATCAACATTCATTTTGGTATATTATCTTAGAAAACAACATTAGGGTAAATGGATGATTGAGGTGGATTGCTCTTTGATAGGCGTTGACAAATCGGTGTAAATGAGTAGCGTATTCTTCTCTTTGTATTTCTCATTTTGTTGGTTATGATATCTACTCTTACTCATGTATATTTGTAGTCCTTGGTTGTATAAAGTTTGCTTTACAACTGTGTTGGTGATTGTCTTAGGTTTTACTCTATGTTAGGGATTTGAGTTTTGTTAGATATGGATCTCAGATTCTTACCTAAGATGATTATTTGTTTCGAATGCTAGGAATGAGTTTAGAGTGACATTCACTTTGGGTATCTCGAGCTTAATGCCTCTGTGTGGGAAGTATGCCGGAGATGGGTTAGAAATAGCTTGGGTGTGAGAGGTATGTGATGACACGGATGAGTATCGTAGAGGTTGAGTATAAGCTGGATGGTAGATTTAAGTGCATGACGGGTAGTGTGCATTTGTTAGGACAAGTGTCTATCCTTTATACTTTTGTTCATTTACTTTTTGTCTTTTATTTTAACTCATTTAATCTCAAACTCATTAACGGTAGAATTGTCACATGACGAACCAATAACCAATCTCTGTGGACACGATACAATATAACTTAACCATTATATATCACCCAAAAATAATACCAACTTTGCTTGTCGCCATCGCTTGAACAATGAACTAGGGTTGTTTGATGATCTTTATCCTATAATGATCACACCCAGCTTGAAGATTACTCAAGCCCCATCTCAAGAAGATTCAAGCAATTGCTTTTATGATTGGTTTATTTGGCAAATCTTGAAGCTTCAAAGTGTGAAAGAGAGGAAGTGTGAAAGCTCGTCCAATCATGTATGAGTGAACCATGTTTTGTAAAAACACATGTTTTTTTGTAAATGTATATGTCTAAATCACACACTGAAAAATGTTTTAAAGCCCCACCTTATAAAAAAACCTAAAAATGTTTTAGAATTTTGTCAGATGAATCACGAACTTCCAAAATAGGACAAGTTTTTTAACTGTCCAATCGATTGACAAATATACCTAATCGATTGGGTCAATGCATAACTTGTTCATAAATGATTGTGACAATGTATTAATGAAGGGAAATGTCTCTTTATCCATTCTTTACATTTTTAGCCTGTGAAAACGATTATTTGGGACACAAAATCGATTGACCTAAGGTCCCAATCGATTGGATCATTTATTTTGGCCCATTTTTCCTATTTGTTCCACCTCTAGCCTATAAATAAATGTCTCTCCCATCACATTTTCACATCTATAAAACACAAGTTCTCTATTTCACTTCTCCCTTTATCTTTCTCTAGAATTATGTTTTACTTACTTTCACTATAGTATTAGCTATAACGCTTATAGAAAGTCACTATGTTAAAGTGAGGCCGTTTTTATTATGAAAATTTGTTATTGTAAATTTACTAAAGAATTTTTTCTCTTGGTTGAATAATTTATCCTCAAGGGAGTGTTAGATTTCAAAGCTAAATCCGTTAAAAACTTTGTTTGGAGATTTAGTTTTTAAGTTGTCGTTAAAATCTTACTCCAAATCAAGATCAACCTGATGTAAAATCTCTAATTGGTTTATGGTCAACCCGTGTAAAACTCGATTTGGTTTGAGATAAGCTGTATAAAACCTCAATTGGATTCATGGTCGATCGTGTAAAACTCGATTCGGTTTGGAGGATAGTCGTTCAAAACTCCATATTTGGTTTGAGACAAGTACAAATAAAATCTCGGTTTAGCTTGGTGACTAACTGCAAAAGCTCATTTTGAAGGAAGACTAATTGATTCTCTCGTTATTTGTTGTTTGGTTGGAAGTCGTCGGAGGTTCATTTTCTTTGTATCAAAGGTTCAAGAGTTTAACCTACTAAAAGTTCATAAGCATTAATGGACATTTCCAAGATTAAATCTTGGGGACAAAATTATGGCTAATTGGTCGAACATGTATAACTCTCTAGTGTCATTTCTCTTACCCCGACTCTTTATTTTCTGCATATTTATTTTTCACCGCTGTTACTCAAATATTTTTTTATCAAAATATTTTTAAACTCTAAAATGATAACAATCGGTTTTAAAATACAATTTTAAAACCCCACATTCACCTCTTGTGTGTGGAATCACTTGTCCAACAATATGTGCACTAGAATATAGTTGTTAGGCTTTGTGGTTACATTGTTGGAACAACTAGTAGTTGGAAGAAAAATTAACAATTTGTCAGATTATCTACAACTTAATAAGATTATAGTGTCCTAGTTGAAGGGGTCAAAGAAGTCATTTGATTAAGTAATATGATTTGGGAGTTAGAAATCAATTAAAAAAAGTGAAGATGCATTGTGATAGCCCAAATGCAATTCATTTTGGAAAATAATCACGGTATCAAAAATAACAAAGTAAATTAAATTTTATTTTCACTTTATTAGAGATATAATTGTGTTGAAGAAGATTGTGGTAGAGAAGGTTGCTTGAGATGATAGTAAGATGAATGTGTTCACCAAATCCTTATATAAATTAAGGTTCAAACATTGTCTGAACTTGATCAATTTTGTTGAATAGTGATTCAACCTATAAAACCCAAGTTGATAGACGGTTAAACTTGCATTATCATCAATCGTAAGACAAATAGGAGAATTGTCGGTGTGTTTTGAAAGTCTCACCTAGTTTCAAATTTCAATTTTGCCTCACCTAAATAATCATATGGGAAGGGCACTAGGGTAATTAATGAGTCTTAGTTGTAATATTTTATTTCTGCCTTATGCGACAAATAATATTCACGTTGGACAAATGTGTAGTGATTCATAAGGACACAATGTTGGTGTCTCGAATTCTGTCATTCTTAAGCTATTTTTTTGTCTATTTTATAAAGAGATCAGTTTTTTAGAGAGAAAAATTTATTTAGAATGACGAAGAAAGAGATTTTTAATCTAACACTTTGAAACACATTGAAATTAGATTATTCATGTATTAAAAGATTGAGAGATTTTGTCACACATAAATATAAATTAGGAGGTGTTATTATGAACGTATTAAGCTAACTTTTTGTAACTTATTTTTAATATTTTGTTGGAACTCTTGATTACTAGTTGGTCAAAAGGTTATTCCTCCTCAAAGTAGATTATTTTGGATCATAAACAATTTATCAGTAAGTTGATTCTCTACTCTTGTCTTCATTTTTTGTTAATTTGTATATATGCATACACTTCCTTAATATATTAATTTATAGATATGCATACATGTTGATCTCTAAGTAAGTATTGGATAGTGCAGTAGTTGAGATCTAAAATCAAGTCTCTTGCCTACTTTTCCATTTGGAAGCAGAAAGTGATCACACACCTGATTTCTTAACTTTTTGCATATGCTTGCTTTCAATTTCCCACTTTTAACTTTTCCTTTTCCTTAATTGGTGCTACAAAACCAACATTTCATCTCCCTAATGAACAAACTATATATCTAAAAAGTATATAATAATTATTCAAAAACCAAACAAAGAATTGCCCCCACTATGACCCTCCTAATAAAAAAAGGAGGTGAAGACAAAAATAAATTACTATACGAAATGTGAAGGCAAAAAGAACCTTTGCCTCTTACTTCTAGTAGGACAATTAGATACCATTGATGATGAAGCAATTTTGGTCACTGCTGATTTAAGGGACTGTTTGAGAGTGTTAATGCAAACATTCTCTTCACTGTCCTTAGAACAAAGAACCAATATGCTTTTGATTCTGCCACCAACACTTGCTATGTCTGCTTTAACTGTTGTAAGTCTTAACCCTTTGAGGACTTGAATTAGTTCAGAGAACAGTTCAGGTCGATCGTCGCAGCAAACAGAAGCCTTGATGATGATATTTTTCTTGAATTTGTCCACTTTGTTAGTGCTGGTTTCGTCTTCAATAACATGGCTGTAGTCTATTGAGACTTCGTCGATTTCAGATGGAACTGTGATCACTCTGCTAACATCCATTGCTTTTCTCTTTAGGTCTTTGACATGATCTATTACACTCCCTAGTAAAGCTGCTTTGTCCATCTGCAAGTGCACAAATGTTAAATGTTATGAGAAGTATTAAATCGCGGTCGCTTTGCAATTGTGCCAAAATCCTTATATTAGTCTCTAAGAAGCACTTACAGAGATACTAAACACGACACTGATACATAGTATTAGTAATAAGTTATGAAAATAGACGTGATTAAATATAATTATATGTTTATGTCACACATCGATTCACTCTCAATCTGAAGTTTCACTGTTACATAGACAGAGTCATTTGAAATCTTGAGCATCGTCTCGTTCAGAGAACATTTTCTAAAAATTTGATGTTATATTTAATATAAATTTCTTCCTAAATTCTCTCTTCAATAAGAGAGGAAGTGAAAATTAATTACTTCCGAACTTTTATAAATGCATGTTTGGATTGACCGTAAAATTGACATAATCATATTTACCCACAATGTTTTGGTAAAAACTATGTCCTAGAGTTTTACAAACTCAAAGTGTCATTGTGATTTTGTCGAACTCACCACCGCAAATCTAAATACACACTAAGGAATTGATCCAAAATTATTTATACTATAAATAACAATTGAAATTACTCCTAGATTGAAAATATAATAAAATTTATATTAAAAAAAATAGAAAGCAATTGGACAACAAGCTGGGAATCGAATCTCAAGGGAGTTGAATGTAATTATGAGAATCATTGAGTTGAATGCAAAACATCATATCACATAGCTTTTCTCTAAGTGGCTAGTTCCATTTTCTTGCATGAAAAATAGAACAAAATCTAACCTTAAAATGGCAAATAAACAAAAATTGATTTACCTTATCAGACTTAGGAATAAGTTTTCTGAGATTAGCAAGCTGAGTATTGATTCTATCTCTGCGTCTTTTCTCTGCTTGACTATGGCTCTTGGAAGCACTTACTGCTCTATCTTCTAAACTCCTTCAATAGGTAAAGACCAAGAAGACTGAAACTCACTATATTGAAAAGAAGCAGAAGAAGAATCAGAGATATTTTGAGGAAGAATTTGTGCAGCAAAGTGTGAATGATCACTGTATTGAGGCCAAGAATTTGTGTTCAAATTCTGCCACTCAGAAGAATCATTGTGATTTTCCATATTCATAAGAATGGAAAGAATTAGTAGTATTATTGTAAAGTTTGTTTGTTGAATGAATGCTTATCTTTATGAGGTTTTTATTTTCTAGCAGAAACAACTGTTGATTGTACTATGCAGTGATAATAATGAGTGACCTTGTTCTTCTTATCTTGATGGTGATTGGTGTGATAACCAATTACCTTTGATTAATCAAAATGAAAATCGATTTTGGCCTTATCTTTGTGTCACATCACGGACACATTTATTAGTATTTTCTTTCTAATAGGGAGTAATAAATTTAACTAACTTAATTGGAGTTTTTGTAATTGTAAGGAGAGGAAATAAAGAGCAAAAAAACAAGAATGAGGTGGCTTGTCCTCTCATAATAGTGTACGGAATGGATTATCTTCTTGTGGTTCAACTAAATCTTCATTGTATTGTTGGTTTAATTTTTAATTAGATTTTTTCTCACATGTCATTTTAATAATGTAAACAAATAATTTGTTGGTTAAATATATTTTGTAATTGTTTTTATTTTTATTTTGTCCTTTTTATATGTCTTAAGTAGAAATTCTATAGAAGAGGAAGAGAAAAAGAAGAAGAAGGAAAGACACATAAGAAGCTAATTGAAGATTTTGAAGTTAATGTAATATATCAAATTTCTTTAAGAAATATCTCAATTTTTTTTTGAAGAATTTATAAGATATATTATATGTGTCAAATGTATTTTAATTCAATAGTAATGTCTTTAGTTAATGTCTTTTATTAGTAAACTTGAATGAAATGTAAAGTAATATATAATGTGATGTTACATGATTAAATTTGTTCTATAGCTAAATATGAATATGTCAATATGTCTCATTACCTCACTTTAAATGATTAAGATGTGTGGAACATGATTAAGTTGTTGTCATATACGTCCCGAAATGATTTTGGACTATATGTGTAACTCATTATCGATTAGACCATGTCCAACAAATCGAGTTTTTCGTTCGGATACATCATTCCATTGTGGCGTTCTTGAGGAGTAAGTTGGACAAAATTCAACACTCTTTCAAATGATCATCAAATTTTAGGTAAAAATATTCACCTGCTCGATCTAACCAAATGGTTTAATATTCAAGCGGTATGAAACAATAAATCACTATTACTTAATAGACGAAAAATTGAAAGTGATATGACAAAATCGTTATTAAACACAAGGAATAAATAGTGTCACCCTTGTTCAATTCAATATTGACCACTTGGACATTTATCGTTTTATGTAGGGAGAAAATTTCATATAGGTCACTCATACCATTCATCATTATTTATGGAGTACCCATCATCAGTTTATGGTTATCATGTTATAGACAAATTTGAATGATAATAAAGTACCCAACTCTACATTTAGGATCCATAGTGGTTTCAAGTCAAAGGGTGTAATACGCTATTATCACTATGAATAATTTATAACATAAAATTATATATGGTATTCTCATGGTGAGTCAATCTAATATAAATATTATTCCTAATATTTATACATATTTAAAGATTAGATAACTCTTTATTCATGATTTGTGAGATGTGATCATCAATATATCCACATAATTGTCTCTATGATTTATTGCTATCTACTTCACAATAAAGGTTGACTTCAAATACTTTAAGAATAATATCATTATGTTTAATAGAGTCTCACGATTAAGTCATATTTAATGTTTCGTCAAACAAACTAACTGCTATAGGGACTTTATTACTATGGAAAAACAAACCCAATAAAAAATGCCTTAATATTATTAATAGAAAATTAGATAAAAGTATAAAGTCCTAATAAAACTATTGACCTCATAACTTACGAAACATTTGATTGTGTACTTTATTAATACCGATTCATAGTGCATGTGTGTATCTCAAATCATATTGCTAAGACCAATTATGGTTATGTGTGTTTATGCATAATAGATTTCGTGTGTTAAGACCAATTTAGACCACACATGAAGATGTTCATAGAGTGTGCTTGCTTGTGTGATTATTTGTGTACTGGGTGCACGGTGTTGACCGTGTGTGTTAGTTATGAATACATGATAGAGTAATTCTCTTTTTTCCTTTTTGTGTATATTTGTATCAAATTATATATCGATTCTTATGATGTTGTACATAGTTTAATGTCCGTGTTTGAAGAAGTGTTTGATAGAATTGAGAATAGGCTATAGCTTATACACTTATATGCAAATTTTAAGAAGAAATTTAGAAACAATAATCTTATAAGGATTTGATGATGGGAGCTTCCAATTAAACTTACTACCAAACATGGGAAGAAAAGATGAATGAATTAAAGAAATTGGGTTAGATAGCATGGAAGTGGCCGATGCGTGTTCCTACCAATATTTGGGGTAAACATGTATTTATTTAACATTGATCCCAATTGTGATGTTTTTACCAATAACATTTCTAACTAATTTAGTTCTCTAATTATAGTTCGAGGGATAAGCATATATTAACTATGTGAGTCGATGAACTTCACCACCTTTAAATAAAAGGGATATGGGAGACCTACAAAATTAAGATTTTAGGGAATTAGGTGAGTATGCTTCTAGAACTATAAGACTGGGTATGACATACAAATGCTCTAGATACATATGATAACCTTGTCCGAACTCAAGGAAATGGCCTTTATACAAAACCGGTGTTTTGAAAAGAAAGGTAAGATTTAGTTGTGTTTGCTATTTGAATATTATCTCACTTGTTGAATAATTTAGATATTTTCCATTTATTGTAGAAAAACTTCAAGAAATAAACCAAGTGTTGAGGTAAGTGGTGAACCAACTAAACCAAATCAAAATGAAAAAAGTTTATGCAAGTGTTGAAACAAATGCAATTTCTAAACCTATTGCACTTGTCAACCATGTTGGGACTAAATGCAAGTGTTGAACCTGTTGCACATATCATCCCTGCCAAACCAAATGACATTTTCCTACTTAAAGCAAAGAAATCAAAGAAACAAACAATTATCAAGATTTTTTCAAATACATCAAACCAACAAAAACTAAACAATTATGCACTTGTTGATAATGTCAAATATGTAGCATATGTTAATTTGTATGACAGTTTATCTAATGAAGTGTTTTCATTATTTCCAGACACCGAGTTTGACACTACTTTTGGAAGCAACTCAAAAGTCCAATCACCAAATACATAACCAAGCGATAATAGATGCTTTCAATGAAGAAGAGTCCAAAAACCAAAAAATAATGTATTATATAGATGAAATAATAGAAGAAATGCCATGTTGAGAACCCTGAAGACTAATGCAATTATAAGACCAAGTGCTAGTGCTAACCAACCAATAATGGAATCTGAGTTTGAATAAAGAAGTTTAACACAAGAACCAAATAACTCTAGGCTGAACAACTTCACGAGGTGTTGTAGTCATATCATACCACCCTTCATTTGACCACCAGAGAGACTCCCTTCATTGTGGTATATGGAGTGGATGTCTTGCTTCCTGTTAAAATCTACATGTCCTATTAGAGATACTCTTAGTTCAATATGAAGAAAAAAAATAAAGCAAGGCTAAGATGCGCCACTGACATAATTTATGAAATGAGAGATGTCACTCATGAGATGATAATTTAGCGCTAAGCAAAAGGCGACGAAGTGATTGAAGGAAATGGAAGATGAAATTAATATAATATATATATATATATATATATATATATATATATATATATATATATATATATATATATGGGTTTGCTAACGTAGATCCACTTGTTTTATGAAGGTCTATTTTAGCAACACGTATTTTAGTGTGCATTTAACTTATTTTTAGTTAAATCTTGCTAAACACACACCTTTAAAAATAAGTGGGTGTATTATAGCAAACCTCAACTTGCTATAATACACCCACTTATTTTTATGAAATGTGTTTCATGCACTATAAGGTGCATTTAACCATTTTTAGTTAATGCTTGCTAAAATAGACCTTCAGTGGGTCTCGTTAGCAAAACATATATATATATATATATATATATATATATATATATATATATATATATATATATATATCAAAACTACCTCACAGAGCCTACAAATTTGAGGACCTAGATGGACAAATCATTCTTAGAACTTGGAATCCATTTAGCCTAAGATATTATTCAATTAATTGTGTTTCGGTCGCATAGTTAGAAAGACGATTTTCCTACCAATGTATGAATCTCATTGAAAAGACTTTGTAGTTATTTACATTAGATTATTATTTTTCTATAGTGAACATAAAATGAAGGACTTCTAGTAGAAGATCTCTAAGAAGTCAATACAAATTCTGAAGTTCTAAAAAAAATCTCTATCGCCATAAAAAAGACAATATAAATGCTGGAATTCCACTGGAAGATCCTTGCCGCCCTAAAAAGATAATATAAATGTTGGACTTCCACTAAAAGATCTTTGTCGTCTTTAAGGGAAAATATAAATACTAGATTTTTCTTTAAGATCCTTACCCCCTAAAAAGTCAATATAAATATTGGACTTCCATTGGAAAATCCATGTAGCCCTTAAGGAGCAATAAAAATGCTAGATTTCTCTATAAATATGATTTCCTCCCCAATAGAAATATAAATGATAAATTTACATGGGACATGTCCTATATAGACCACTCGACTTAAATTCTAGCCCGAGGAGTCGACTCAAGGTCTTTCCTGAGTTACGGTTTAAAGTCTCATTTGGTGGGCTCACTCAAAGACTTGCATGAGGAATTAGATTTAAAGTCTCTTCGAGGAGTTCGATTTAAAGTATCTCCTAGGGACTAAACTTAAAGTAATGCTTGGAGGACTTGAGTTAAAGTGTTTCTTGAGGAAATCAATCTAAAGTCTCTCATGAGAGACTCAACTTAAAATACCATGTGAATGGTCCCAAGAAAACAAAACCAACTAAAATCATTTTGCCCTTTATAAAGGTCTCGTGCTTAAGGATCCTCCCAGAGGAGCCTAAAGCTTCTCAAGCTAGGCGAGATGGTTTGTCGCCCACGTAGAAGACTTCAATGTTGTCTATTTATTAGAATCAGCGCCAATTTCTCAAATACATCGCGCACAACCAAAATGATTCGTCTGGTTCGTAAGAACATGGAGAGTGGTATGTTCTAGTTCACAACGGTTTAAAGAGGGAGACAAGGGGAATATATCATGTTTTCCTGAATAATAAGGGATTAAATGTCACATTTCTGCTCTTAGAAATGGTTGTTACTTTTTGTGAGTCTAAGATCCAGGCCGATAGACTTCTATAAATATCTCAACCTTTAAGTTGAAAAGGAGGATGTCTTATTCATAACAAAAAAGACCATATACAAAGCTTGTCACCAAAGTCGTCTTAAGTCTTAGGAAACCTTGTGTAAGTTAGGTACAATTTACTCGTGATAAAATAAATAAAGACTCTATTTAACCACAATTTACAATTTAACCATGATAAATTCAGAGTTAAGTGGTAACCCACCTTCCACGCTTGTAAATTAGCTCTAATCCTCAACAAGCTCTAAAAATCCACAACCCTTAATCACTAGATATAGTTACATGTTATGTATTGTTACGCATAGTATAATAAATGCAGTGAATGTCATTTTGTAACTTTTAGAATTGCTTAGGCTAACATTTGGTTGATGTAGTGGATGATGACATGATGATGATGTAGTTAATGTTATCTCTTAGGCCTTGCCCACAAAAGTGTTATTTTATACTTGAACATCTGTTACATAAACAACAATTTATATATTTCATATAAAATTGTAGCTATAAATTCCATCTTTGTATTTTCTTAGCGTCTACCTATAAACATTTAGCAGAAACAAACTCAGATAGCCATTATACATTAAAAACATTACCAACTTTCATCACCCTTTAAACATTTATCAAGATTAGATTGGTTAATTATTTAATAAAGTAAAAAAGTAAGATTACTCGAAAGTGGTAGGCTTGTGGTGGTGGATCCCATCCATTGAAGATAGATGATACTTTAAGATTTTCCACATTGAATCATATCAATTAGGTGGAATCAATCTTTCACTTATTGATCTATACAATTATTCCAACCAAAGTTTTAGTCTCAACCATGCTCACAAAAACAAGAAAAATAAATACTATATCACAAGATTTATACTCATGAAAATTGTACAAACTCAAGATATTACCTCATTAGTAAACAAATTACCATTTAAGTTGAAGACACAAAGTGGACCCATTTTGTGTCCTTGCAAATAATTAAATGGACTAGTCAAAGTTCACATATTTCCAAGACAAGGTTTGTTTTGCTTCATATATCTTGATAGAAAAGTGGGAAGTTCAAAGTATAAGGACTCTGTATAAACTAAAAAGAGTTCAATTTTTGTACTCTTTGATGTCCCTTTGCTAGAAAACAAAAAATGCTACAATTACAATATGGGGCTATTGAAAATGTAGGGTCCAATATTCACTTAGAATTGCAACTCATAAATAAATTATCTAAGTGCACAATAAGGAGTGACATGACTTGTTATCTATCAATTAAAATGTGTGGTTTCTTATGATTTCTTTCTTTGCAATGTTTTGGGTCCCATACTAAACTTATAACATATCCAAACTAGATCTTATGTTATTTATACAACGTCGGCAAGTGAATGTCACGATGAAAATGTGGTAAGCCAATAGACAGCATGTCTTTTTCAAATTATAAAATGATTTTCTATTTTATGTTTTTAAATTTTAAATTTTAAATTAGTTTTTATTTTAATTTTAAAAATTAATTTTATCTAGAGTTCTAAAATTTGTAAAAACTAAAATCAATTTTAAACATGAATGTTCATCATTAATAACAATAAAGATAATAAAATATGAAAGAAAAAACTACAAAAATAATTTTAATAATGTAAATTTCATAACTTGTAAAATTAAAATTACAGAATATATAATAGAAATGTGTAGACTAAGTTATGATTATCACGTGAAGACTTAGCAAAAAATTGTAGAAGGTTATAACTGATAGTTCCTTTTGTAGCAAAGGAGTTTCAAATAGAATTACAACAATATTAACCATATCAGGAAGCTTTGTAACATTAACCATATCAGGAAGCTTTGTAACATATTTGTTGATGATTCTCTCAAAGAGACACTTGTGCAAGATGTCTTCTTCAATGACTTCTTCATGGTTCTCTATATAAGGAGCTGAAGATTTAGAGAAAAACACAACAATGCATCTTGACAAGAAAAGAGAAGTTACTCTGTTAAAACAAAGAGCACAAGTTAACTTGAAACTTCTTAACAATTGTAAATTTCTAGAAGTTCTTAAATCTTAGAGTTTTCTCTGTTATATTCTGCTTACACTTTTGATTGTATATCAAGTGTAATTATCAAACTATCTCTATCATTTATCCGCTAGACATATTGTATGAAATCTCTTTCTTCTTGTGTGTTTGAGCATTAAGTTTCTTGCCCGTGAGCTTGCTTGAGAAATTATAAGTATCTTGCTTGTGTGGTTGAGCATTGAAGTCCCTTACTTGTGTGTTTGGGCATTGGAAGTCTCTTGTTGTGAGCTTGACCAATTTGTAATCATATTTGGTTATAATGGAAATCCATTGGAAGTGCAAGGGATTAGATTATTCACGATTTATAGGAGGAACCATGATAATTGCTTGTGTCTTTTATTTTTTCTTTATTTTTGCTCATTATTATTCTACTATTATCATTACCATACCATAACAACTCAATCCGATCGAATATGGAATTAGAGCATAATTCAAATCCCTTCTTGTGTTTTCTCATATTTAATTGAATTTGAGCATTTGCATCAACAGTTAACAGTGGCATACAGAAAAAGATCCTAAGAGAAAAATATCATGCATGAATTTGGAGTTATTAACAATGTTAATCAAAGTACATCTGAAAAGAACATTTATATTTCTAAACCTCCAACATTTAGTGGAAATTCTCACGAGTTTGAGTGGTGGAAAAGCAAAATGTATACTCACATCATAAGTATTAATGATGATTTATGAGATATTGTTGAAGATGGAATTGATTTTGTGGTTGGTGAAGTAGGTATGATGGATGATACAAAGAGCCACACTTCTGCTCAAAAACAGATATATAGGAAGCATCACAAAGTTAGAGGAATATTGGTTGATACTCTACTTCATTATGAGTATCTCAATATACTTGACAAATCTACTACCAAAACCATCTTTAAATCTCTTTGTGCTTCATATGAAGGGAATCAACAAGTGAAAGAGACTACGACAAACCTTTTGGTTCAACAATATGAGTTATTCAAATTTAAGAAAGATGAATACATTGAACCCATGTTCTCAAGGTTTCAAGTTCTTATATCTGGTCTTCAAGTGTTGAATAAAAATTATACAATTGTTGATCATGTCAAGAAGATTCTTAAGAGTCATCCTGCCAAATATAGACCTAAGGTGACTACTATACAAGAAGCTAGAGACTTAAATAATATATGTCTAGAAAGCTTAACCAGCAATATCTAGAGTCATGAGATGAAATTGATTGGAGATGAACATGTTTAGAAGTTAAAGTCACTTGCTTTGAAGTCTGTTGATCATTAGGCCTAATCTTCTCAAGTTTGGAAATATGAAGAACCTACCCATGAAGAAGGTTCTGAAGAAGAATAAAAAGATGAATAAATGGAATTTATAATCAAAAGACTTAAGTATCTGACTAATAAGAAGAACATGGGACTCTAAGAAAAGGCAATAGCTTCAAAAGGAAAATCTCTAAGATAAACAAATATGATAAAAAAGGATGCTTCATCTGCAAGAATTTTGGTCCCTTTATCATTGAATGTCTAGAGCGTTTGAAGGATTAGCCAAAGAAAATAAACTTTCAAAAGAAAATCTTCAGAAACAAGGTCAATAAAAAACTCATGGAAGCATGGGATGAATTGACAAAGAAGAACAATCTGACAAAGATGATGAAGAAGGAAATTTGGGTCTGATGTCTTCAACATCTTCAAACACAAAATCTTACTCAGGTTCTGGCTCACATTCTGAAGAAGAAGATGAGGTATTTTCTAAACTATATCTTTTAGATTTAATTTCTTTCATCCAAGACCTTATAGATCATTGTCAAGATAAATCCAGACATATGAAAAGTTTAAAAAGGGAGTATGATCTCATGAAAATTGAATTAGAATCTCCCAAAAAAAGATTGACAAATTAGAAAGAGATTGTTTCCGTAATAAATTATATGTCGAAAAAAACCCTTGGAATATGAAATGGCTCTTTATGATTTTCTCATTTATGGCTTTAACAGAACTAAAATACTTTTAGAATTTATAATATTACTAGAGTCAAAGGAGAAGGTCTTAGCAACTTTGAACAGTCTTTTTATCTATGAAATTCTGGTGGGGTGCAGACTCAGATGTCATGACATATGATATGACATTGCAAAGCAAACAAGGTAGAATCATATAATTAACAATCAACAATGCAGGAAACCAAAATAACACCAGGAATTGTTAACCCAGTTCGATTCTAACCAACCTACATCTGGGGGCATACCAAGCCATGAATGAAGTTCACTATCAGTAGTATTAATTGCTAAACCTTCCTGTTACACTTATCACTTAATCAAACTACCAATGACCCTTCTACCTAAGATACCACACTTAGATATGAGAACCTCGCTCACTTCTAATCACCACTAGTGATGTCATCATTGCTATCACACTAGCAACTGCATCAACTACTTGGCTCCTAAAACAATTAGCTTGAAGATACCTCACTCCAAGCACAACTAAAAATAGTTTGATGATACCACACTTCAAACACAATTCAAAAAGCAGTCACACAGTGACACAACTACACTCGTTGCTTCACGACACGAGTGAGTAAAATAACCTCTTGCCTACTGACTTGAGGCACAAATCACTAACTATCCCACAAACCGGTGGTTCACTTACATGGCTAACCATAAAGGCTACATCTTTCTAAAACCGGCTAGTATACTAGAACTAGGTTACATTTGCTTATTATAACCTGTTACCCAACTGGAATTGGGCCTTCAAAATAACAAAAAAGTCGTAACAAACTTCTTCACTAACAAACTTTTACAGAGAAACAAACAAGCGATTTCTTCCGCTACAATCAAGGTCTCTCTCGATTTTTCTTTAGCTCTTGGACCTCCACATAACATCTTCAATCACACGCCACGTATGATGCATAATATTTCCCAGGATATTCCGCACAATTGAAATAGAACTGTAACAAACTTTGACAGTTCAGCAGTGTGATGTCTGATGTCTCGACATCTCATTTGACATGTTGTTCCAGATGTTGAAAAAGCTTCCACAACATGTTTAGGCATTCCAATAGGATTACAACAAGTTAAAGTATCTTACTGTTCATTACATTATTGCTGCTATTATTTGTTTTACAAAATTAAGCCAACCCTTAAAATTGAGGAACTTACAATCTAGAATATGAAAACTTCTTAGGATACTCTAAACGCTCAAAGGTATAGAGGGTATATAACTATGATACCAGAATGGTTGAAGAGTTAATACATGTCAATTTTTATCAGAAAGAGTCTGGCAATAAAATGTTATAGATTGTTGAAAGTTTTGCATTATGGGTATCTAAAGACACTTATGGGCGGGTTATTCTATAGTCTCTCAATTTGTAGAAGTTGATTGTTCGAAACTAATCAACCTTTAGAAGTTGTGTGCTTATAATCTATTCAACCATCAAAATATTATTATCCAAAAGCTCATCTAGATGAAGGAGCATCCGAACGAGCTCATGTTGGCTCTCATCTAGAAACACAATCAAAAAGACCTCCAAGTTAAGTCTTCACATCTGAAGAGTTGATCATTAGAAATAAGAATAGTCCTAGGAAGACAAGATCGTATAAGAGAAGAAGATTCCATGTTGGGACTTATTTCCATGATTGAACATACTTTTATTGATAAAGTACTATTAGATGATGGATGAATTATAAATACAAGAAAAACGAACTAATTTTAGAGGAATTATATTTGGGATGCAGTACCAAACCTCATCAAGACCATGATTGGAACAAAATGGGTCTTTAGAAACAAGTTCAATGAACAAGGAGAAGTGGTAAGGAATAAATTTGAATTGGTAGCTCAAGGCTATAGTCGTAAAAGGTATAATTTCTCTGCAACCTTTTCACTGTTGCAAGGTTATAGGCAATCACACTACTTCTTTTGTATACTACTAACCATAATATGTTTTAAACTTAATAAATCTCTATAGACTTAAATAAGCTCCTAGAGCTTGGTATGAGAGACTGAGCAATTTTATGCTAGAAAATGGTTTAAAAAATGTCATCTGGACACTACACTATTAAAAAAGAACTTAAAAATGAAATCTTGATTGTTCAAGTATATGTAGAGGATATCGTTTTTCGTTCCACTAATGATACTCTTTGCAAGGAGTTTTCCAAGACTATGCAGGTTGAATTTGAGATGAGCATGATGGGAGAATTAAACTTCATTCTTGGAATTCAAATCAAGCAGTGCAAAGATGGAGTTTATTTTCATCAGACAAAATATATAAAGGAACTTCTGAATAAGTTTAAACTGGATGAATGCAAAATCATGATAACTCATATGCATCCAACCTGCAATCTGAGCAAAGAGGAAAGTAACACTAAAGTATTTCAGAAGTTGTACATAGGTATGATTGGTTCTTTACTTTACCTAACAACTTCTAGGCCTAATATTTTATTCAGTGTCTACTTATGTGCAAGGTTTCAGTCATATCCTAGAGAGACTCACTTAACTTTTATTAAGAGGGTCTTTAGGTACCTGAAGGGAAAAACTAATCTAGGATTAATATATAAGAAAGCCTTAGACTATAAGCTAGTTGGATTTTGTGATGCTGACTATGTTGGGACATGATTGAAAGAAAATCTACTAATGGAGGCTATCAGTTCATATGTGAAAACCTTATATCATGGATCAGAGTCATATTTAAATATTTGATTTTATTAAAAATAACGTTAACATACATTTTGTTAAAGAATAATGTTGGTTTATGAATGAAGGATCAGAGTCTGATGATGATCTGAAGCTATTGTGTTCAGAAACTCTATACTAGCTTCTGATGAATAGTAGCCTCTAAAGCATCTCAGACTTTGATGCTAAGAATTGAATTAATTGTATATGATAACATATGATTGTAAATTATTTTTAATTGAGTATCTTTTGTTCACTTTCGTGTCACTTATCTGAAAAGTCCTTTGATTGTTTTGATGGTTTATCTATTGGATTTTCGTATCTCTCAAGTCTGTTGTTTTCGCTCAAACTCTGAGCTATATTAATATTAGGATTTATTATGTTTTCTTGTAAAATAAAATATGGCCTTGTTTTCCTTAAGTCAATTTATTTTTAACTCTGGTTATGTTTTTGTTTAATATTGGTTAAAATGGTTGAAAACTATTATGAGACTTCTCTCTCAGTGGTTCATTTTGAAGTACTTTTGGAAAGTGAGAAAGATCTACAACTTTTATTTTAGAAGCTAATTAGAACATTAGATGTCTCAAAAATTTATTGAAGCAGACTTTAGAAAATAAGTTGTGTCGAATTCGTTTCTGATACGGTTTATGTTTCGACCAGTGTGAGTTAGTAGTGAAAACCCTTATTTGGTTTAAATGAGTTTTTGCTATTTAAAGGAGTTTCCATGATGGAAAAAAGGAATTTTTGCCAACAAAGAATTCGAGGAGAAGATTGGAGAAAAACAAGGGTTTGATAGGAAGGAGATTTTCATGAACGGACAGGATTGAAGATCAAATTTCTCCCTAATACTTGTAACATTTACAATTTATCTTTTGTTTTCTTTGAATAGTATAAGTAGATAAATCCCCAATGCTAGGGGATCTCCCTGTTTGAATCTGCAATGATTTTGATTTTCTAACATGGTAATACAATATGTTTCTATTTAATTTAATCATTCAATGGTTTTAATGCTTTTCTTTATCGGACTAACAAGAATTGATTCTGTTAACAATCAATTTGGACATGGTTATTAAGGTTTTATGCGATTAGACTATAGTAGATATCACCTAGGACTAGGGATACCTATAGTTACCGGTTGAATTTTTGAGTTCATTCCATCGATAATGCCAGCGAATGTTTCTTGCTTCTTTTTCCAAATTCAGGATAACCATTATCAATTTTCATCCACATGGTGAATCTTGGATGTCCGAACTTTCCATCAATAATTCTTTCATCTTGATACCAAGTCAAGTGTCTTGAATCGGCTTCACTATGATACATGTATGAATCTAGGAATTATAGGAAAATACCATAAGAATTTTGCCGAACAACTTTTCTTAACCGAGGGCACATTTAGGACACTTATTTAATAATGCATACTCGTTTGAAACAAAACACAATCTGAAGACATGTATCTTATCATAGCTCGTAGACAACATCTTTGGCCTCATCGTTCGATTGGGAAGAAAATTATCCTCCTGATAGGATATCTTTCATAAGGTCTAATAACTCTGAAACTTTATCCGACCATCCATTGCCCGCCTTAAGTTGTACAACTTTAATAACAGACAATCTTGTGAATTTTATACAACCATTATACAACGATTTCTCCATCACTTACCAACTCTCGAACATTTTGGGATAATCCTTAAGATCTTCTTCAAGGCCTTTTCCAATCTCTTCTGACCGGATTACAATCATCGACTGTAATCAAGTCATTTGAAGTATAGGTCATATTATACCGATTCCAAGTTACTTTTCACCATGCAAATTCCAACATGTATAACTTCTATCAATTTTATACCAGTATTAAATGTGATGCAACCGAACCGCATCAACTCAATCCCATAACAAAGAACTCAAGACATGTCATTCGACCGGGTCTTTGCAGCAGCGTAATAGCAAACTTAACATTCTCTGATACCCCATTCTCGCATTCTTTCGACAATCGATTGAATACGTCCATTTCTTATCCATGGTGTTACTAACTGCTAAACAAAAACAACTAATTAGGGGGCACAAAGCGTATAATGCGCTTATGTCAAAATGCAAAGTATACACGGATGGACCCGGAGAAAGCAAAACGAATATATTCACGCAATTTCGCATAAATTCATCCAATACCATATTTGAGGAAGAAATTTACCTCGGTTATCAACAAAGCAACGCCGAGAAGTTGAAACGAGAAGGTCAAACTCACGAAACACAGTGGAATAAGCATCATATTATAAAACAACATCAAGGATAAGATATAGCATATAAAACAATTCAAGAAACTTATATGATGCACATGAATAATTCAAGAACCAAGTAATCGATCATTCAAGAAATTCAATTCACAAATGAAACTAAAACCAAAGAAACTCAAGTTATTATTCAATTCACATTCAAAACATGGAAAATCAATTCAAAGTAAGTTCTAAACCCTAAACCAAAACGGAAGCAACTACCTAAATCCAATCATGCTCAATGAAATTATCTCGAACTAAGCTTGCTCAAACCATAAACAAGTTAGTAATCACAAGGTATACAATCAAAATGAATCTTATATGATGCACATGAACAATTCAAGAACCAAGTAATCGATCATTCAATAAATTAAATTTAAATGAAACTAAAACCAAAGAAACTCAAGTTATTATTCAATTCACATTCGAAACATGGAAAATCAATTATAGTAAGTTCTAAACCCCAAACCAAAATCTGGCATCAACTATCTAAATCCTATCATGCTCAATGAAATTATCTCAAACTAGTGTTCAACGCAAACGAAATTCACAACGTCACCATAATCGAACTCACGGTCCGTTAATAACCAATCAATTTAAAATTTTGAACAAACTAAATCAAGAAACGAAACTAGATAGATATTAACAAATGGATCATATACCAACATCAATGATCATCACAAGTTAACACAAACGACATATCACAAAGTCAACATAACAAGTATACGCTGATATCAAGACTAGCATCCAAATTTAACCAAGACATCATGTCACCAATTTTAAACAAAAAATAACATCTATCCTAAATTGATATTGTTATTCAACACGCTATGCTAACTATAACAAAGTTTATCATAGTTTATTCAAAGTTTATTCAATGTTTATACAAACTATAACAAAGTTTATTCAACAAAAGTTTATTCAACACATTTTATTCAACATGAATGTCATGTATCCAATCGATACAATGGTTCACTACAACTTGCATTATGACCCTTTTTCCAAATTTCCTATGAACAAAAGCAACATTTGAAGCCCAAGAAATGTTGTTCTCACTGAAACTAAACACAGTAAGATACTAGCATTTGTTTGTTTAGTTCAACATAGCCTTTTCACAATACCATTTCCTGTGACAAATCGAAACCACTAATCAAAAGATAACTAACAACATAAAACCGTTTTTACATGGATTAATCATAGAGTCGCAATATACGATTCGTAGAGGACACTTAAAAGGTCTGAAATCTTGTCGAATAGCTGCCAAGATGGAAAACCAATGTAGTTGCAACAGACTCCGGATGAGGAAGCAAGCGGAGCGTGATGATGGTGATGAACCTAAGTTATTAGAGATACGGGGGATGGACAAGTAGAGAACTAGAGAGTTGGTGAGAAATCAAGGTTGGCAACACAAGGTGTAGGTGATGTCACGGAGATGGATTAGTAGTGAAATGGAGGTTACGAAGTGGAGTATAAGGGTTTGTGAAGGTGGGAAGGAGGAGAGGTCGAGATAAGGGTGGCAAATGAAGGTTGTGTTGATGAAGGAGGTAGATGCACGAGAGGGTTTTCCGGAATAGGTTTTGAACGAAATGTAAACGTGTTTTTGTGGTTTCGTGGTTTTAGAACTTTAATTATAAAATTAGATACGAAAGCGCTTTTCAAAGCGCTTTTTTAGGCTCTATATAGCAAGACTTTTCCTAAGAAAACACTTTTTTCCTATTCCTTGCGCTTAAAAGTGCTTTCTTAGGTTAACTCTTTAGCGCTTGAAAAGCTTTCTTTAAGCTAGTCTTTAAGAGCGATTTTTGGCGTTTTATATCTCTTATGGAAGCGCTTTCATAAAAGCGCTTTGGGTGCTTCCAAAATGGCTTTCATGAGTGCCACTTTATATAAAATTTTAAATTCTCCATGTCTAACCACGTGAGACTTGAATCTTTCCAATACACCTCCGACGCCTAACACTTTCAGGCTGGTGCATGGATATAATGGATGGGTGACCATGGTCTCGAACGATAAGCTCTAATATCATATTAGAAGTTTGGCTTAACGCGTCCTTAAAAATTGGATATTAAGGCAAGAGTGTCACCTATATAAACTATTTAGATTATTTATGCCTAACAAATGGACTTAGAATCTTTCCAAGAATTCAATATGATTTTGTGTGAAGATTTTGAAAAGAGTTCAGCTTCATAGACTTTATACAAATATGGGTGGAAATAGGCTAGGCTAGGCTTTATAAGGTTCCGAGTCCTGACCTACGATAAATTTAAGGTTTCGAGCCCGATCGGCGCCTCAATATAGGCTCATTTTTAGTATGGCATGGCCGCTTTAAAAGTTTAGCCTAGCCTCGGCTTCCTTATTTTTATTAAGGTTTTCAATAAATCCATATAACTTAAGAAGTTTTCCCATGACATATATATATATATATATATATATATATATAGGAGGATCATTACACCGAGAGTTACACCATGAATTACTCGCTAAAAATGTCACTTTGATTAATATTTTGTATCTGACCATTGGATTGAAACATATCATATACATCATCATTTATAAAGTTTGAGATTAACCATACGATTTACTGTCATTGAGTCCGCAAACAAAATTAACGCTATATGAAAGTCCATTTTGACGCTAATTTTGGATATCTTGATGGTATAGTAAATCTTTATGATTAATCTCAAACCTTTATAATGGTTTATTTATATGATGGTATATTTCAATCCAACGTTGATTTTAAGAAATCGTTAATCCTATGACGTTTTTTAGCGAGTGTAACCTATGACAAGGACTCTTCTCTTGTAATTGATATCTCTCTCTATATATATATATATATATATATATATATATATATATATATATATATATATATATATATATATTAAATTTTGTGTTTCAATCTCGATTGCTCTATGAACTCTTTAAGTCATTGCATGCAAATTTAATCTATAAGCATAATTGATATTTTGTTTTTTATTCTTGACCCTTTTGAGGCAAATAAAAATCTTGAACGTTGAGTAGTTTGATCTTTTTGTTAACAGACTATTGATATAATTCATACACTTATTTATTTGAAAGTGATATATAATCAACTAATTAATAGCAACAATACATTAACATAAACACCAACTTATTTGACATACCCTACATCTATACTTTTAGATGGAAATTTGATGTCCTCAGCAAAATACAATCATACAAGGCATCTATCAACTGGAGATCCAACTGATTCATTGTCCTTTAAATGTCATGTTGACATTAATGATGCTACACTGCGCAATGGTGCGTGTTTTTGTTACAAGTGAAAACAACTTTAAGCAACTGCAAAAATCAGTGATAGAAGGACAAAAGTAATTGTATGTCTTCTATAAATTTAATATATCCAAGAGAGTTATTTGATGATTCTTAAATGACATTTATATTAGACCAATAATAATTGTTCATTCAGTTTCTTTTTAATGGTCATTTTTTAAATTTTTATATATGTTAAAATAATTAATGGTTATTATTATTTTTTAAATAATTATTATTATGTTTTTGATAAATTTTTATTTTTTTGTTCTTTCTTTTACGAGACGTTTTAATCATTTCACACCTATTAAGAAAAATAATCATTGTTGTATGAAAAAGAGAAATTATGTATGAAATTACACTATTATCCTTCATTAATTATAGATGAGAGATTAATTAAAAGAGTTGAAAGAAGAAAGAGAAATAAATAATATAAGATATATTGAAAACATCGCTATTATTTACTGAAATTGAAAGTAACTTATAATTTGAGTTAATTTTTCTCCAAAATATCTAGAATTTGAGATGCGGGAGTAATAGTTTATTTAACCTTTTCTTTCTATCATAATGATTGCTATAATTTTTAACAAAAATTACATAAAACTATTTTGAATTTTAAATATGACACTTACAGAAATAATTTTTTCCTAAAAAGATATTAAAAAACAGAAAGAATATATAAATGAAACACAGTGTATTTTACCTTAAGCTTGGGTAAGACATTAGGTGCATGAGTCAGACAGTAAAGTGTAGACCCCTCACCACGAATAGAAGTCAAAATATTACATGCAAGAGTTGTAACTATTATAAATGGAAGATTCATCATAGTTGATAAGCACAAAAGAACTATCCACAATATTGAAACATATGATAAAAAGAAGAAATGAAGGAACTTACCATGGTGTCAAAGACAAGAACATTGCAATAGCAAACTTTTCAACAATCGGAGAAAAAAGTTATGAATCTATCCTAAACAAATGTTGAGAAACAAGTGTGAGGAAAGAAGTCTCACATTGGTCGGAAAAAGGAAGAATGACACTTTATAAGTGAGAGAATCCACACACCTATCA
>CM038794.1:174271874-174350892 GCA_021764765.1 Vicia sativa
AATTTTGTTGGTACTTTCTATAATATTTGATGCATGTTGGGGCACTTGTATTGGTTCCTTTGGCCCCTTTGTGGCTAAAAAGGGGGAGAAGACTATGTGACAATTGGGGAAATTTATTATGTAGGCAATTGTGGGAAATTAGGAAATTTGTATGGGTAGAATTTATCTTCTCTAAGTTCTGGTTTCTTTAAGCTTAGGATAGCTTATAACTAGTTTGTTTTCTTCTGCTGCATAGGTTCTCTGATCTGTTAAGTTGTTTTAGGCAAAAATGTGTCAAAGGGGGAGTTTGTTAGTGTTTTAAGTTGGCATTAATTTTTGGTAAAACTAGGCTATGACAATGTCTTGATAAATGTCATGACATTCAGAGATTGAAGATAAATCCTACTTGACAAGGATGTTTAAAATCTATTCGAGCTGAAGCTAAAAGGCATCTTTGAATTGAAAATATTACATGTCATAACGGATGTTATGACATTATGTGACATTCATACGCAGAATCTTTTTCTGAGACTTTTAGGAAGTTTGTTAGTCTGTGTATGTTTTACATTATTAGATTGTATGCTCACGTGGTACATTAGGTTAATCAGTTAAACCTAAATTGGTTGTTGATAAGACCAAGTTTTAGGATTAATTAAGTGAACCTAGCTATCTTTATGGAAGCAAAAAGTTTCGGGACTTCTATAATAGGAATAGAACCCTTACTGCTGCTTTTCGGAATGTATTGAAGATTTAGCAGGTTGTATTTTGTGTAATTCTAGTTACTCTTATGAGCCAAGCAATTATCAATTGATAAGTGCCTTGGACTAGGATTTGTTTGTAAGGGTAGTTTACCACTCAAAGCTTTGAAGCACGAGTGTTTTGTCTCTTGATTAAAATTTTGAAGCAAAATCAAGATAGTTTATTGAAGTGTGTCTTCATAATTCAATTATTCAATAGGTTGATATCACTGCTGTGATTGATGGGGAGTGAGTAGGAACTCAGGTCTAAGTAGGACTTAGATTGAAGTTGCATTGGGTAGGTTTTAAGTGAAGGAGATAAACTGGTTGGTTTATTCCTGAATTAATTATACTAATAGTGAATTTCCTCCCGGCTTGGTAGCCCCGGATGTAGGTGTAGTTAGACACCGGCCAGTAAACAATTTATTGTGTTCTTTACTGCTGTTTAAATTTATTGTGTGAATTGTTAACAGAGTGTCAGATACTGTGTCATAACATTCTCTGTGACATCAAGTATCTCCTGTCAGAAATTTCAAAAAATAATAATTAACAATAATTATCAACAAAAATAAATATTTACATCACAAGTATTATCATAATTTGTTTTTTATGTCAAATTTGAGTGTAAATAATATTTCTGTTTTTATTTTTGGCATAATTCATAAATGGACATACGAATTAACTTTAAATATTTAAAAAATAATAATATAGGGTTTAATTCACATATACATCTACAAATTCACTCATAATAAATGAATTTGCAATACAGATACGAATAAACCTTAAATATTAAAAAAAAAACAGAATTTAATTCACATACAGTCGCAAATTAATATAGACAGCCGCCTCTGTTTTAGGTATCACCGGTATTCGAAACGAATACTAACCATTTTCTTTTTGCAAGAATCCATTGGCTTCCACTATTTGTTTTTAGCCACATAAAAAAGACAACGTGGACAGAACCTGCTCGCGCATAATATCGTACTGCAAAACGACATATTAATTCATTTGTCCTATGTTTCTGTCTTACACACAAAATCAAAATAATTCTCGAGTGTCCATGCTTAGATGCAAACTTATGTAACAAAATATCAAAGCGTGATTTGGGTGCTGTGTTAGTGACTGGGCCCAACCCAGACAAGGAAACTCTATTTTACTTTTATTTTCTACTTTTCTTCTTATTTATTTTTTACAATAGAAATAACGTCAAGGACTCTTTTTATTTTATTTCTTCTTTATCTCTTTATATATTTATCTTTTTTTTCCTAGTCAAAGTAATAAAAAGGATTCTGCCTATTAGACAAATGTCATTTTGTCTATACTTTTTTTGTAAGGTAGACTAATTGTGTGTTTGGTAGCAATTCAAATAATCAGCTAATAGTTTCGGCTAATTATGCAGTCTATTGTCGGATCAATCCAAAGATTAAGCCACCTAAATTAGTGTTTTAAATTTTAAAAATTTGAATAAAAAAAAGTTTCAAATTTTTTCTATTTAATTATAATAATATATAATAATATATTATAGGCATAAATTATATAGTTGAGTTGACAAAATTTAATCTCTTTTTCTTTTGATTTTTAATTTTCTTCGGAACTTTCAAATAGATTGGACCGAATTTTCGCACCGTGATTTTTTAATATACCAAACATTAACATTTTATATCTGTATTTTTTAATATATTCGCTCCGTCCTGTTTTTTTTTTTTTTTCTCGAATTTAAGCAGACATTGACATCAAGATAAATTTTTGTAATTTTTAGACCTTAAATATATAGTGCACACACTTATTTTTTTTGTACAAAGCAATATATGGACCCTCAACAATTTATGTTCCCTTATGTTTTTTTTTTCCAGATTTTAACAAGACCGATGTAAATGGGGCGAATGTATCCGTCTGCATCTCTACTTTGGAGCGGGAGACCATGACTGTGTAGGACTAGCTTTCCAACAGGGATATGGGCCCATAAAAGCCCAAGTTCAACGAAAGTTAGGTTAACTTAACAATCCCCAAAAAAATGAAAATGAAACTTGATCTATTTATCAAAAAGTGGTCACATACAACTGATTTTTGAGAAATGTTGCTATTAGTTACACATATGGCAATGACTCAAAAAACAACTAACTAGTCTAACCTCCGACCCTAAAAACAAAAACTATACCAAATATGTCAAAGGCCCACACTATCCACTATCGGTTTTTTGCACGGTTTCTTCTTTCATGACTCTGAATATCACTAAATTAACTTTTTCTTTTATTTAGAGAGTGATCTTACAAAGGAGCCAATACCAATTAAAGATTTGATTTTTTTTTCCTCATTATATGGTTCAATTATATTATTGGAACAATTTTTAAATCTATTTGCAAAACACGCCACGGGTTCCTTTGTCTCAAAACAACTATTTATTCAGTGCCATCACCTCAATACAGTCGTGTTTTTTTTTCAAGTTATGTTTCCATTAA
Source organism: Vicia sativa (assembly GCA_021764765.1). Taxonomy (NCBI): domain Eukaryota; kingdom Viridiplantae; phylum Streptophyta; class Magnoliopsida; order Fabales; family Fabaceae; genus Vicia; species Vicia sativa. Next base: position 174,275,050 of record CM038794.1, read on the forward strand.
ATATCTTACTACCACTTGTTTTATGCTTTATTTATTCGCAGGAATCAAATGAAGAAAATTATTCAACCAGAAACTGAAGAAAATTTTTTAATGCATGTTAAGCATCACACGAAAATTAAAATTTTCTGAAAATTAAAAATGTATTTCTAGAATGTGCACATATATAATCTATAGACTTTTATGATAAATTAAGTATAAATCGAAAATATATTTCATGTTTCTAATTAGAAAAAGAGGATACTTTGTTACGGGGAGAACATTAAGTATTTACTTTTGTATATTAGAAACCGAAAATATATTTATGATTTATACTAGAAATGCATTTTCGATTTTTCATAAAAATATTTTTTTTAAAACTAGTACGTCTTGAAAATATACTTTAGAGAATATTTTTAATTTTTTATATAAGGTATTTTACTTCTATATAGAGTGTCGAGGATTTTTCTTGTCACCCTCACACTTATATATGTCACCTTTCAAATAGAGTGTTATTATCAAAATATCCCCACAAAATGCTAGATATTTAGTGATTTTGGATACATACCAGAAATTTCATAGGGAATGTCGGAAATTCTGTGAGATTTATTATTTTTACCGTGTCACATGTTTCATACCGAAAATTCCAAATTTTCGGTACTGGATATTTTGAATTTTTGGAATGCATAATCAGTTAAAATCTTTACTGAAAATTTTAAATATCCGGTATGTAGAACATATACCAAAAAATTCAAAAATCCGATATCGAAAAAATACCGGATATTTCAAATTTCTGGTATGACTTCAGTACAAAAAAAACCGAAAATTATAAATTTCCGGTATTATTTTATATCCCGGAAATTTCAAATTTCTGGTAAGATGGATAATTAATTTTTATTGTTTTTTAAACGTATAAACTTATACTTGAATAAAATATACCGGAAATATAAAATTTTCGGTGTTGATTTTATACCGAAAATTTGGGATATTTCCGATACGTATAAAAATGTTCCTAAAATATACCAGATTTTTTAAATTTCTGATAGATTGCACCAAAAATTTGAAAATATCCGCTAAATAGATATCGGAAATTTGTAAAAATACAAAGAATTTTCAGTATGCGCCAAAAAAATATCGGAAACTTGATCTGAGGTATCAGAAATTTAGTTTTTTGTTAATTTTCTCAACAGATTTTTTTTTTCTTCTAAAAATTAAAATTTTTGAGTAAATAGAATCAGAGGTATTTTCGAAATATCAAAAAATGGGGTGCCAAGTATAATATGGGGTAGCAGGTAAAATAGTCTAGGGTGTCATACAAAATTCTCAAATGAAATGAAAAAGTGATTCAACTTGGCCCATTTTCTTAATTGAGCCCATCATGCAATGCACATTTAGTTGTGAGCAATTTACCTGCCTCCCCACTGATTTACCTTGCACCCCCATCACGAATGAAATGACTATTATTATTTTTAAACATTTGATAGTCGATTCAATATGGTTTAGAGTTTATACACATGGTACAAACATTTGTAAATGCCAGGTCCCAATTATTTAAAAATTTAAATGTAGTTTTAGTCGCCTATTTCTATTTTGATAATTTCTTAATTTTTATTTTAGAAAAAATCAATCTTATGATTCCTCAATATAAGAGTTCAGATTTTTTCGGTGGTTTTCCGTGAAAAAAAATCTCATATACATATGTGATGTTGAAACCTATGATGTGACATTTTTTTTAATAATTTTTATGTTATTAAAAATAATTAAAAATTTGAAAATTCATTATTTTATTTTCTTAAATAGTTTTTTTTAATAATTGAATGTTTTCTAATAATTTTAAAGGTTATTACCATTTTATCTCTGTTATATAGACGATTTCTGATTTTGTCTTCTGTAATTTTTTTTTTAAAAAATACCCTTGTCATTCAAAATACTATTAATTTAGTTTCTAAAGTTAAAATTCGCAGGTAAATTCAAAAAAAATTCGTAAAAATTTTGCGAATTTGAATTTTAGGAGATAAATTGTTAGTATTTTGAAATGACAATTGTGTTTTTTTTTTAAAAAAAGAACTTACAAAAGGCAAAACCATAAATCACCTATTGACAATGAGTAAAATGATATTAACCCTAATTTTAATTATTAATAAATAGTTTTTTTAAATAATTGAATATTTTCTAATATTTTTAATTATTAATTATTTTCTTATAAATATTTATTTAATTTATTTTGAAGCTATAGAAACTAATAATATTTACAAATTTTATTTAAAAGGGAATAGCTCAGCCTCTAGCCCATCAGTTTTCAAGAAGTAGTTCCGTACTCTTAATAATTTAGTCTTTAAAGTCAAAATTCGCAGATAAATCCGAAAGAAAATCTACGAATTTACATGCAGATATTGACTTTAGAGGATAACTTATTAGTATTTTGAAATGATTAGAGTGTTTTTAAAAAAAAAAAACTTACAAGGAACAAAATCAGAAACCACATATAAATTGGGAGTAAAATGGTATTAACTCTAATTTTAATTATTAATAAATAATTTTTTTAAAATAATTGAATGTTTTCTAATAGTTTTAATTATTAATTATAAATATTTATTTAATTTGTTTTAAACTATAGAAACTAAAATTATATACAAATTTTATTTAAAAGGGAAGAGCTCGACCTCTAACCCATAATCTTTCTAGAAGTAGCCCCATACTCTTAATTTAATATTTGCCGTGTAAAATGACATATAAACACTTAGCTATATTTTGAAATATTCAATGTGAAACTTAATGTTTGCACACTACATTAAACTATCAGATATTATTTGTTTTCAATTGGTAGTGTTCACTATAAGAGCAATTGAATCAAAGCAAAAGGCCCAGATGGAATATTTCAGAAAATAGCTAAGTGTTTATAACCCTTTTCACATTGTATCTTAAATTAAGAATATAGGGCTGCTTCCGAAATTAAAGTGTAGGAACTGTGATTGCAAGCTTCTTAAAGCCTTGGTTTTGATGAAGACAATAATGGATTTCAAATTGCAAAGGATGTGCAAAAAGTATTTCATTGTCATGAAGCCTTGGTACAAAGTCTTGAGGATTAGAAGAAGAGTTTATGAAGATTCAACAATGTAAATAGGTATACATAATTCCTCAAACTTAAATATAGATGTTCACATAATTTGAAAATGAATTTGAAATGTTTTTGAAAAAGTATTTTTGAAAATAAACTTTCGAACGGTTCCGTCCCTGTGGAACCGGGTTCCAAGCTTTTCAAAAGCCTTCGGTTTTGTACAGAACCGGGTTGGTCCTACATGGGAACCGGTTCTGCGTGAATTTTTAAATATTTTGCCATAACGTTCACTAGGAACCGGGTTTTGCACGGTACGAACCGTTCAATGAAACTATGCGATTTTATTTTAGTTTTGAACCTTTTCAAAATGGCTTTCATTCATGGTTGAGTTGCACCTTTCATACAAAATGGCATGAATGAAAAGGCATTTGGGGCAGATATAAATATTGCGAATTTCAAAATTCAAATAACCTTCTTCAATCAATAATCTTTCATAATTCTCCAAATTTTCAAATGTTTTCTTTGTGAACATTTATATTATTCTTGAAATTATTGTATGTCTTGAAGAAGATCAATCAAGAATTGATCTTGCTCTCATCTCTTTCAAATCTATTATTGTACTACAAATGAAATTATTGTGTTCTTACTTTCCGTGATTGTTGGAAGTAAGGTTTGTGATTTGAAGAGGATTGTTCTTCATTCACATGAGTGTTGGTTTTGATCTTAAAGGTGTTAAGAACCTTTGATCATTCTATAGGTTTAGATAAGTAAGCATTGGCTGTACAATTATTCTAAACTATAGTGAAAATCTCTTTCGTGTTGGAAAGGGGACTGGAGTACTCTCGGATTGTGAGGGAAGGGATATATCGTTGTGTTCTTTACCTTTCTGCTTTTACCGCTTTCATAAACTTTACCAACAAAAGAAAAGCAATCATCAAAATCCTTCAGATACTTAACCACAAAAATACTCCAAGTATTCTCATAAATCAGAATAAAATTTTTATCTACCTAATTCACCCCCCCTCTTAGGCACTCTCAGACTTACATTTGGCATCAGAGCAAGTTATAGGTAACTTGTTCCTAAAGATCGAATGGCTTCCAAAATCAAATCCGGTTTTCAAAGATGGTGGTAGTAACAACAAGCCGCCATTGTTTTGTAGTGAATATTTTGATTTTGGAAAATTCGCATGAAGGCTCATCTTGAAGCGCAAGGAGAAGAGATATGGAATCTTTGTTGAGAATGGTCCATTCACTCCGTGTGTGTTGTCAATGGTGTTGGGTCATCTAAGCCTAAAGCATCATGGGATGACGATGACAAGAAAAAGGTTCTTTTGACAAAAGGCAATCAACATTCTCCAAAGTGCTCTTAGTATGGATGAATTTTTCGAATATCGGCATGTACAACGGCAAAGGAAATTTGGGATACTCTTGTAGAAACTCATGAAGGAACCGAAGTCAAAAGGTCTAGATTGAACACTTTGAGTCAAGAATATGAATTATTCATAATGTTGCCGGAGAATCCATCCTTGACTTGCAAAAGATTCGTTCACTTGACAAATCACTTGAAGGCACTTGGTAAGACTTTAACTAACGATGAATTAAATCTTAAAGTGCTTAGGTCTTTAACTAGGGAATGGCAACCAAAAGTGACGGCAATATCCGAAAAGAAAAGCCTAGCAACTATGACTTCCGCAACATTATTCGGAAAGCTTCAAGAATATGAAACGGAACTAGGAAGGCTTGAAAACATGAGAATCATGAGAAGAAATCCAAAGGCATTGCTTTGAAAATTGATTCAAAAGAAAGTCAAGATAAAGATGCATCGGAGGAAGATGAAAACTTCTTGCTTCTTGTAAAAGGTTAGGTAAATATTTTGGTCATAAGAATAATATTCATAATGCTAACTTTGTCAAAAGAAAGAAATTTTATAAGCATAAAGATAAAGAAGCCTCCACATCAACACAAGATGTCACATGCTATGAATGTGGAAAGCAAGGTCACATAAAGCGATTGTCCAAAACTCTCCAAGAAAAATGGATTCAAAGGCAAAAGGAGTTCAAGAACAAAAGGGCTTATGTTGCATGGGAAGATAATGAGATAAGTTCTTCATCCGATTCGGATAGTGACGAAAGTGCAAATCTAGCATTGATGGCTTCACACCACTCGATGATGAAGAAGGCGAGGTTAATTCGATAACTCTCTTTATGATAATGGTGCACAAGGTGCTATAGATGAACTATTAAATGAATGCAAAATTCTATACAAAACTATTTCATCTCAAAAGAAATTAATTTCATCTTTAGAAGAAAAGTTAAAACTATTGAAAAGAACATAAAGATGAAAAGAAAAGATGATTAGTGATCAAAAAGAATTTTGTATGCAATAATTGTGAATCACTTTCTTTCAAATTGTTCAATTAAAAGAGTCTTAGAAAGGTATGAAAAGGACAAGTTGGATTGGAAAAGGTTCTTAGCACTCAAAGGTACCCTAAAGATAAAAGTGGACTTGGTTTTCAAAGTTTTCTCAACCAAGTCCCAACAAAACTATCTTTGTTAAGGCTAATAACCAACCAATTCAAGAGAAAGTGAATAAGCCTAAAGTAGTTCATCATTATCCTAAAAATAAAAGAGTTGTTAAGAATAAATCTTATCCTCCTAGATATATAAGTAATTTTGAACCTACTTGTTTTTATTGTGGTATAAAAGGCCACACACCTAATGCTTGCTATATAAGAAACTTTAGTGTTCCAAGTGGGCATTATGTGTGGGTAAAGAAAGGTACTAATTATGAAGGACCCAAAGCAATTTGGGTACCTAACAAAACTTAATTTGTTTTGTAGGAGTGCTTGAAGACCACTTCAAATTTGTGGTATCTTGATAGTGGTTGTTCAAAGCATATGACGGTGACATAAACCATTTTCAAATCTTGTTTTAAAGGCCAAGGTTATGTCACTTATGGAGATAACAACAAAGGAGAATTCTTGGCAAAGGCAAAGTTGGTGCACCACCTTTCACATCCATTGAAGATGTTCTTTATGTTGAAGGACTAAAGCACAATCTTCTAAGCATTAGCCAACTTTGTGACAAAGGCTTCAAGATCAAATTTACAAAAGATGAATGCTTAATCATTGATGAAGTCACCAATGAGGTAAAACTCAAAGGTAAAAGAGTTAATAATATATTTATGATTTCTCTTAATGATCCATCTTTGAAGGTAAAATGTCTCATGGAAAACAATGATGATTCATGGCTTTGGCACAAAAGGATTGCTCATATTCATATGGAACATTTGAATAAACTAATCAAGCATGATCTTGTCATTGGTTTGCCTAAGAAATTTTGTCAAAGATAGACTTTGTGATGCTTGTCAAAAGGGAAACAAACAAAATCATCTTTCAAATCTAAGAATGTGGTGTCTACTACAAGGCCACTACAATTGTTGCACATGGATCTCTTTGGTCCATCAAGAACAAAAAGCTTGGAGGTAATGTATATGCCTTGGTTATTGTTGATGATTTTCTAGATATTCTTGGACTTTGTTTCTTGTGCAGAAAAGTGATGCTTTTAAAGCCTTTAAGAAATATGCAAAGCAAATCCAAAATGAAAATCACTAAAGATTGTATCCATAAGAAGTGATCATGGTGGAGAATTCCAAAATGCTCAATTTGAAGAATTTTGTGAAGAACATGGTATCTCTCATAATTTTTCAGCACCTAGAACTCCACAACAAAATGGAGTAGTTGAAAGAAAGAATAGGTTTCTAGTGGAACTTGCAAGAACAATGCTTAGTGATGCAAATCTTCCTAAATATTTTTGGGCGGATGCGGTCGGCATGTTATGTTGGAAATCGAGTTATCATTAGACCTATAATAAAGAAGACTCCATATGAACTCTTCAAAGGAAGAAAGCCAAATATTGCTCACTTCCACATTTTTGGATGCAAGTGTTTTATTCTCAACAATGACAAAGACAATCTCGGTAAGTTTGACGAGAAATCCGACGAAGGTATTTTTCTTGGCTATTCTCTCTAGTAAAGCATATAGGATTTATAATAAAAGAACTTTAACTATTGAAGAATCTATGCATGTATCTTTTGATGAAACTAACACCTCTAAAGAGGAAGTAGTTGTATGTGATGATGATGATCCTATAGATTTACCCTCAGAAGAACTTTCAAATGATCAAGTTGTGAAATCACCGGAAAATCAAGAAGACATTGTACAACAAGATTCAAACATCAATGATCTACCAAAAGAATGGAGAACTCATAGAGACCATCCTATTGACAAAATTATTGGTGAAATTAGCCAAGGAGTATCAACAAGATTAAATCTAAAAGATGCTTGCTTAAACATGGCATTTGTTTCTCAAATCGAACCTACCAAAGTTGATGAAGCTTTAGGAGATGATCAATGGATTGTTGCTATGCAAGAAGAATTAAATCAATTCGAGAGAAATCAAGTTTGGGAACTTGTTCCTAGGCCAAGTGGTAAACACATCATAGGTACCAGATGGGTGTTTAAGAACAAACTTGATGAGAATGGTCTAATTGTTCGAAACAAAGCAAGGTTGGTTGCCCAAGGCTACAATCAAGAGGAAGGAATCGACTTCGAAGAAACATTTGCTCCGGTTGCAAGGTTAGAAGCTATACGTCTTTTACTTGCTTATGCTTGTTCATTAAATTTTCAGCTTTTTCAAATGGACGTCAAAAGCGCATTCTTGAATGGATACATCAATGAAGAAGTCTATGTCAAACAACCCCCGGGATTTGAAGACTTCAAACATCCTACACATGTCTTTAAGTTGAGAAAGGCTCTTTATGGCTTAAAGCAAGCACCAAGAGCATGGTATGATAGACTTAGCAATTTTTTGTGTGAAAAAGGTTTCGAAAAGGGTAAGGTTGATAAAACTTTGTTCATTAAGAAAATCAAAAGTAACACTTTATTGGTTCAAGTCTATATTGATGATATCATTTTTGGATCGACTAACAAAGAAATGTGTGAGGAATTTTCATTGATGATGCAAGGAGAATTCGAGATGTCTATGATGGGAAAGATGAACTACTTTCTTGGACTACAAATCAAGCAACTAAAAGATGGAATCTTCATCAACCAATCTAAGTATTGCAAAGAACTCTTGAAAAAGTTTGATATGGAAAATTGTAAAACAATGAATACTCCAATGGGCTCCGGTACATATGTTGATCAAGATGAATCCGGTACTCCAATTGATATTACAAAATATCGAGGTATGATTGGTTCCTTATTATATTTGACGGCAAGCCGTCCTGACATAATGTTTAGTGTGTGTCTGTGTGCTCGCTTTCAAGCAAATCCAAAGGAATCACACCTCATGGCAGTTAAAAGGATCATGAAGTATCTCAAAGGAACAACCAATGTCGGCTTATGGTATCCCAAAGGTAGTACTTGCACTTTAATTGGTTATTCTGACGCGGATTATGCAGGTTGTAAAACTGATCGTAAAAGCACAAGTGGTACTTGTCACATTATTGGAAATGCATTAGTATCATGGGCTTGTAAAAAGCAAGCATGTGTTGCTCTTAGCACGGCCGAAGCAGAATACATAGCAGCAGGTAGTTGTTGTGCACAAATTCTTTGGCTCAAGCAACAACTCCGTGACTACGGACTTGATCTCGGATGCATTCCTCTCCGATGCGACAATACAAGTGCTATCAATATTACAAAGAATCCGGTCATGCATTCAAGAACCAAACATATAGATATTCGACATCATTTCCTCCGCGATCATGTACTTCAAGGGGATGTCGAAGTCACGTATGTGGATACTCATAACCAACTCGCAGATATCTTCACAAAACCACTTGCACGAGAACCGTTCTTCAAAATACGAAGAGAACTTGGTATTTTAGATGAAGGTGATATCTAAATATTTCTTATGTGGTACACTCTACTCTCTCTTTTATATGTCCTCTATGTGTTAAAATGTGTGGATGTTTCTTGTGTATGCAAAACAAATTTTAAATTTTTTCAAAGTTTTTGTGGCTTTTTGCACGTGGAACCCGGTTCCTACGTAGAACGGAATCGGTTCCTGGTCCATTTTCCAGAAACAAGAATTTTCTCAAAAGCCGGAAGGTTCCTCTCGTATGTAACCGGTTCCAGTAACCGCCATTTTTTTTTCTTTTTGCTGAAAAATGCTCATTTTTATTACTTTTATTTGTTTTATTTCTTTTTGGATATATGTTATAAATGGATTTTCAAGGGTTTATATCATTAGTCAACATTCATCTCACTTTCCAACTTCATCTTCTACCTCTCAAAACCCTTCCTCCTCCATTAACACCCCACAAAAAGCTCCACTATCTCATTCTCTTCACCAAAATCTAATACCCACTACTCAAAACCACTATATAATCATCTCTCCTTCCATTCTTCACACTCAAATCTCACTATCTCTCACTATTCCAAAAAATTCCCAATCCAAACCCTAACCTTCAGATTCCTCCATGGGTCCTAAAAGAGCTACGAGATCAAGCAAAGGAAAGGCACCAGTTGAAGAAGAAACCTCTCACATTCATCCTCAATCCATCAAATCAAGAAGGCTCACATTCAAATCACGAACCCGGAAGCTCCTCAAAGCTAAGTACTGTAAGATTCATACTTTTCCCGCTCACGCTTTTATTTCCTGCACAATTGGCCTCTGGTGTTATGGGATTTGTAAGTGATCATGGTAACGTGTTTCGGACTTGGTTCGAGAATTCTATCACAACTTCAAATTGGTACGGATGAGTTTGGTGATGTTACTCTTACTTCTCAAGTGTTGACAACAAGTATTGCTTTATCGGTTGAAGAATTTGGAAACTTGCTAGGTGTTCCTCATGAAGGTCTTGCTCTGGTCAGTGGTGTTATCCCACACGATTGGTTACCGTTCAATAAGGTGGAGATTTTTATCGACATGTGCAGACAAATCAACAAAACACCCGCCAACAACTTCTTCATCGAATCTGTTTGGATCAAACCTCTCGTTAGTGATCGCATGCTTCATCTTGTTATTGCTTATGTCTTATTTCCTAAGAATTCTAACCACTCACGCATCAACGAGTTTGAATTGATGGTACTGCATGCTTTGAAACAACGGTGCTCCGTTAATTGGGCACTTTCAATTATGTACCACATGCAATTGATGCAATCTCTCGATGGCGGTTTACCCTATGTCGAGCCATTTCTCACATATTGGAAAATCTGGAGTTAATCTTCAAAGGAGGTTACAAAGATTCAAGGGATAAGGAAGCTATATCGAACAACGGCGCTCAAGAACACCGTATCATTCTCGATGCAAGAGGCCATTTTCACTATAAAGAGGATTTTGAACCTACTGTCCAATATGTTGCTCAACCTCCTCAAGGCGGCTATACTTTAGACATGCTGTTTAACCAGATGACTATATTCCAGAGATGAGATGAATGAAGACGAAAATTAAACTTTTATTTTTACAAATGCTTATGCTTATCTTTTAATTCCGTATTTCAGTTTGTTTTATGTTTAGACAATGTTTCCTATCATGTTTGTCATGTTTAGGATTTTAATGTTTTGTTGTAACGCATAATGTGCTATGTTCGTATCTTGTCTTTGTGTTTACATGTTTGTTTCAAATGTATGTGTGTTTTCAAATTTATTTTACTTCTTTTTCCCCATCCTTTTTTATGTTAACAAAGGGGGAGAAGAATATGCATTTGTGTTGTTTTGTCTCAATGAAATCGCAGGCCAAAAGATCTTCCAAAACTCTCTCCAGAATTCAAAGATTCATGGACTTAGGGGGAGCATTCGTCTTAGGGGGAGCCTCGCGTTTTGCTTAACTTTCATACAAAACAACATCAACTCTTCAAGAATCGTTTTTTCAAGACTTGGTTGTCATCATCAAAAAGGGGGAGAATGTGATTGCAAGCTTCTTAAAGCCTTGGTTTTGATGAAGACAACAATGGATTTCAAAGTGCAAAGGATGTGCAAAAAGTATTTCATTGTCATGAAGCCTTGGTACAAAGTCTTGAGGATTAGAAGAAGAGTTTATGAAGATTCAACAATGTAAATAGGTATACATAATTCCTCAAACTTAAATATAGATGTTCACATAATTTGAAAATGAATTTGAAATGTTTTTGAAAAAGTATTTTTGAAAATAAACTTTCAGGAACCGGTTCCGTCCCCTGTGGGAACCGGGTTCCAAGCTTTTCAAAAAACGCCCCTTCTGGTTTTTGTACCAGGAACCGGGTTGGTCCTACATGGGAACCGGTTCCTGCGTGAATTTTTTAAATATTTTGCCATAACGTTCACTAGGAACCGGGTTCTGCCTGGTACGGAACCGGTTCAATGAAACTATGCAGTTTTTATTTTAGTTTTTGAACCTTTTCAAAATGGCTTTCATTCATGGTTGAGTTGCACCCTTTCATACAAAATGGCATGAATGAAAAGGCATTTGGGGCAGTATAAATATTGCAGAATTTCAAAATTCAAATAACCTTCTTCAATCAATAATCTTTCATAATTCTCCAAATTTTCAAATGTTTTCTTTGTGAACATTTATATTATTGCTGAGAATTATTGTATGTCTTGAAGAAGAAGATCAATCAAGAATTGATATGCTCTCATCTCTTTCAAATCTATTATTGTACTACAAACGAAATTATTGTGTTCTTACTTTCCGGATTGTTGGAAGTAAGGTTTGTGATTGAAGAGGATTGTTCTTCATTCACATGAGTGTTGGTTTTGATCTTAAAGGTGTTAAGAACCTTTGATCATTCTATAGGTTTAGATAAGTAAGCATTGGCTGTACAATTATTCTAAACTATAGTGAAAATCTCTTCGTGTTGGAAAGGGACTGAGTACTCTCGGATTGTGAGGGGAACCAGGATATATCGTTGTGTTCTTTACCTTTCTGCTTTTACCGCTTTCATAAACTTTACCAACAAAAGAAAAGCAATCATCAAAATCCTTCAGATACTTAACCACAAAAATACTCCAAGTATTCTCATAAATCAGAATAAAATTTTTATCTACCTAATTCACCCCCCCTCTTAGGCACTCTCAGACTTACAGGAACTAAAAAATACATTCACTTGCGAATTTGTTGGAATATTATAGTAACTGAGGAGAATAAAGAGACTTAAACATATTGATATCAATAATATTAATATGTTTTTTTTATTTACTTCATATGTATTAATTGTATAACATATTTCTAACAATATAATTAAATTAAGTTATTATTAATAAAAATAATTTAAATTTATAATTAAAAGTTATTAAATTAAATTTATGATAACAAATTAAATAATGAATTAATTTTTTAATTATAATAGTGAAATATAATTATTTTTTAACTACTTATTTAAAATTATGAATAATATTAAAAAAAAAAATTGAATATCTTAAAAAAAACTTAGTTTGAATATCTTTCTTATTTATATTATTTTATCATGCATATGAAAATGGAACCCAATTAAATTGTTGTTTTAATTATAACTATTTTCGATATAAATATTATAAAAGAAAAGTTTTTTTTTTTTAATTTCATGAAAGAACCAAGTCAAGCAAATTATATATTTCACTTACTAATAACTACTTAATACAACAAATAATACGAAACAAATAAATACTAAATAAAATTAATTAAAGTTTAATATAAATTCAAATTTTATAAATTATTCTTACGAAAATAAAAATAATAAATATTTTTTGAAAGGAAATAAAAATAATTATTTTTAAAAGAAAAAAAATATTGTAAACTATTTAAAAAAATATTTTTTCTATTTAGTTGTTTGAAGATGATGCATGATGTGATAACAGATTTTTTTGAAAATTGTTTTTTATGAAGAGGATGAAACTTACTGTGGTGTTATGCGGAGGTTGACAAGAGTATGAGTTTGAATGAGTGGAGGGATAGCGGCGAGAGTGTTGGTGTCGAGAGAAAGATGAAGAGGAATCTTTTGTGTTTTTTTTTTTTTAAATTTTTGATCCGCCTCCTCTGCCTCACCTATATTTTCTTCTTTACATTTTTTTTTTTTTAACAATGTCAAGTTTTATATATATATATATATATATATATATATATATATATATATATATATATATATATATATATATATATATATATATATATATATATATATATATATATATATATATATATATATATATATATATATATATATATAATATCTAAAATGACCCTAATGATAAATTGGACTATAAGGCCCAATAGAGTAAAAAGTAATCTATCCGAAAATATTTTTGTTTTGATTTTTGGAGATAAAAAAATGGACAATTAAAATTGTCAAAAATGATAAAATTTGGACAATAAATCATCAGAAAAAAGAAATGAGCACATTAAAATAAACTACGGGTCTCAAAGATTAAAGAAAAATTATCAAATGTTTACAATCGAAATAAAATGATAACAAAGAATACCCGACTTTAAAATGCTCACGGTTAAAAACGAGACTAAAAAATGTATCGAAAAATTAGAGAGAGCACATTTTCATGATCTATGCGACACGTAGATTCATAAAGCAGTGAGTTAAAAGCGAAAACTTGAAATATTTTCCCGCTAATTTTTCGCACAGTGTCGAATCGCTTTCAACAGTCTGTTTATAAAACCGAAATATCAATATTATCGACATATAATCAACTTAACACGATGTAAGAAACATGTAGAGAGATAAAAATGAATGAAGTGGAATATCGGGTATTTTACAACTATAAAACGATGTGAATTTTGGTTAAAATTGACTTTCGGTCAACCTAAACGCAATTAATGATGCAAATGTGATGAATGAATGACTGTTTAATGCCTATGATCTTGAAGGTTGAGAAACACAAGAAAGGGGGATTTGAATTGGGTTTCTTTAAAATTAAAACAGCTTGACACAACTATTTTTATCCTGCTTCGTTTGAACTCAAACTACTACAGTCCACCCGTCAACGTGATTTGCCTCTCTCAACGAGGTCTTAATCCACTATTCAACAATAAATTACAATTCACAAAGACAACTTCTTTTGTCTTCTTGACATAAACCACAACCTGGTTCTCAAGGAATTGCAACTGATTGAACAATTACTACTGTGTACAAAAGATGCTTCTAATAAGCTATATCACTATTGTGATGTATTACACAATATATTCTGAGCTCAATTGAAACTAGAGAAATATGAATGCTTTCGTTGAAAATTTTCTCTGCAATAGCGTGTATGAGTTGTTCTAAAATTCTTCATGATTTTGTCTTTTTATAGGCGTGAGAATTTCAATCCGTTGGAGACATAGATTCCATAAATGGAAGAATGATATTTGTCATTAATTGTGCTTTCCATAAAAACGAAATCCTGTTGAAAATTGGCCGTTACTTCAAATATTCACATTTGAGTCTTTGTAACGCATCAGAGCTAAGCAACCAACATATAGGAATCAGAGTTTGTAGTGCAGTATGGTGCTTTCAGAAGTTTGTCTTTTGATCGTAGCAGAACTTCTTCTAACGAGCGTGATATCACCATATATGAATCAGAGTTTGTAGTGCAGCATGATGCTTTCAGAAGTTTGTCTTTTGATCATAGCAGAACTTCTTCTAACGAGCGTGATAGTCTTGAAGACTACTTTTACATGTATCTTTTTAAGTTCTCCTAGAATTTCTTTTACAAAATATTAGAACTTCTTATATCTTCAGAATTGTAACCTGTTCTCTTTTTCCATTCAGAATCAGAACATCATCTGCATTCTTCATTAAAAAATTAGGAGACAACAATGTTTCATACAAAATATTTATTTATCAGGGTCAGAACATAATTGTCATCAACTGTACTTGTTATCATCAAAACTTCTAAGATAGGTGTAGAACCAAACCATGTTCTAACAATGTCCCCCTTTTTGATGATGACAAAATATAAATATTTTGATAAAGGGAGGTGTCCCCCTGAATTTAATATTCATATAAGTTTAGATACATTGTACTTCCTTGAAGAGTTTCGTCTAGAGTATGATGAAGGTTCTGATGGATCCAAGTTGATTTCCAGAATTGATATTTCCTGTTTAAAGCTTTAGACAAAAATGAAATCAAAGATGATATCAGAATGTTTAAGACTTAGTCTATCAGCAACTATGATATTCAAAATATCTTACGTTCTCCCCCTTTTTGTCATAAATCAAAAAGAAAATAACAAAGAAAAAAATAATAAGGCAAAATAGAATATAATTGTATTAAGGGATCAAAACGAAGTACAAAAGGAAAGATGCAGAAAATGAAATTTGCTGAATGAAAATCAAGATTTTTTTTGCAGAAAACAAAGTAAGAAAACTAAATTCTAAGAAGGAGGGACAAGTCTTGAGAAAATAACAAATAATTTAAAAAAGTGAGATTTAATTCAAATATTAAATAAGTGAGATTTAATTATTTAATTAATTAAAGTCTTAAGTATTAATTTTATTTGTATTAATTGGGTCATTTAATAAAGAAAAGATTGGAGGTGTGCAGAGTAATTGGTGAGTATGAGGAGTAAATTACTCTACCTTACTAATTATTATTATTTCATTTTATTTGGAATAAATAAAGGAACATTAAAAGGATATAAAAAGGAAAAGAAAAGGAAAATAGGTTTTTTTGGAGAAACTGCTTTCACGTAGAATTGGAAAGAAGAGGAAAAGAGAAGAAAGCTGACGCCGAGAGAAATCGAAGAGTCATCGCGAGGTAAGGGTGGTTTCGATCGATTAACATGTTTTATGGGTTTTGGGAATCATAGGGATAATTGGGTATGTTAGAGAGTTTGAATTATGATGATTATGAGTTATAGGAATAAACCCTATTTTGTGTCGGTGTTGGAATTAGGAATCATAAGTATGTCAGATAATTGATAGGGATGAATAAACCATGTTGTTTGATGTTATAATGGTGTGAAATGATGATGAAATGGTGTTCCTAATGTACCAAATCGTATTGGAAAGTTTGGAAATGATAATGGATGCAAAATGCTGTCAAAAGTTGCAGAAAACATTTATTATGTCGTGGGAACGGTTCCCTGTGGGGAGGAACCGAGTTCCTAGTGTTAAAATTGGCAAACGGGAAAATTAGGCTCGGGAACCGGTTCTGTATAGGTAGGAACCGGTTCCCATACAAAAACCAGGAGCGAGATATTTTAACTTCGTGAACCGGTTCTGTATAGGTAGGAACCGGTTCCATGTGTATTTTCAAAAACTTCTAAAACTTTAAAACTTCATATTTTCTACCGAATCGATTCGAGTGCTGCTGCGTTATTTTCTAAATTTAAAATACTACCTTTTGAAAAGAGAAAAATACTATTTTGCTAAAATTATTTCAAAAATGATCGAGCTCCCGATTTTTGAAAAGAGTGAGTAGTTAATGATATTGGAGAACTATTACCATTGGTCTAAGTTACCGGGTGAAATATTAATGCTTCCTATGTTGTATCTTGATATTCATTATGGTTGAATGTGATACATTGATGAACTGACATTGTGTGATATATGTTGATATCATGATCTGAGAATTAATGTTGCATGCCTTTGATGACGCATGCATACGCATTTGTTGATTATGGTTCATTCCCATTGTGCGGAAGTGAACTGGTTTAGCCAATAGACTTACCCGGAGGTTGAGGTAGTGAGGATTCTTGACCCAATAGCTATGGGCGAATCATGAATTTACACTGTCTTTCCACATGTAAACGGAGCGGTGTGTGTGAACTCGGTTCACGTTTTGGTACCACATGCATAGAGTCTGCATTGCATATGGGATTGTAACATGCTAGGATGGTTTCCAGTGTTGCAATTTCCATTGTTTGATTATATACATGTTCATTGTGTGAATTGCCTGGTGAATTGACTATGATTTGTGCTCGATTTATGGATTAACGCATCTGATTATTCCGTTGTGTTCTAAAAATGTATAATGCATGTTATATTGAATTGAGATCTCACCCTTAATCAACAATTTCAGATCCGAAGTGAATAGCTGCATTGGAGTTGGTGAAGATAGCTCTAGCATAGAGTCAATTAATTTGTCCGCGTGTCAGTGTCGTGCTCTGGTAGATGTAACACTGTGGAACGGTTGTTTGAATCCTTTAAACGGATATTTTCTTAATAGTTTGGAATTGTGTTTTGATTAAATATCCTGGAATACTATGAGTGACGTATTCGGAATTATGGTTATGTTTCATTTCCGCTGTTAAACATAATCTTTTGCATTATTTATTTAATAAGTCTTCTTCAGTGGAAGCATGACAGATGTATTGATGATTTACATTATTTAAATTGTGACGCCTTCTTAATTATGATTAAATACTCTGATTATTATTTATAAAACGCGGGTAAATAGAAGGGGGTGTTACAATAGTGGTATCAGAGCATAGTCGGTCTTGTCTTAGTGTCGTTATCCCTTTTAGTATGCGACTAGTGTAAGTAACACTGTCGATACTTGTGTGCTGATGTAGATTGTTTTGTAATGTTCTGAACAATGGTGGAAGAGGTAACGGAAGGAATGATGATGCTATTGCGAGGCTTTGGGAATGTTAGTGGAGTACTCGGGGAATCGTGGAGTCGCTATTGGTGCCGAGACAATTGGGGAATTTTCAGGAATAATCCTCCATTGTTCAAGGGTGCACATGATCCCGAGGGTGCTCAGAAGTGGTTGAAGGAGATCGAGAGGATCTTCAGAGTGATTGATTATGCTGAGGGGCTGAAGGTGAGATATGGTACTCACATGTTGGCGGAGGAAGTCGATGGTGGTGGGTTGTTACCGGATGAATTGGAAGAAGATGGAATTGCATTGACTTGGGTCGTGTTCAGGAGAGCTTTTCTGAGAAGGTACTTTCATGAAGACATTCGGGGAAAGAAAGAGATTGAGTTTCTGGAGCTCAAGCAAGGCAACAAGTCTGTGAGTGAGTATGCGACCAAGTTTACTGAGTTAGCAAAGTATTATGCTAATTATCCTAATGATGCGATGGAAATTTTCCAAATGTATCAAGTTTGAGAATGGTCCGCGTGATGAGATCAAGCGAGTATCGTATCGGTATTAGAAGGTTTCCTGATTTGGTTGATTGTAGTAGGATTCTGGAAGAAGATCTTGCTAGTACTAAGTCGAATGCTCAGAGTTATGCTGATCGTAAGGGCAAGAGACATATGGATCGTGGTAAGCCTTATGATAGGAATAATCAAACTGGAGGTTGGAAGAAGTTAGTGGGAGACTCGGTTCTTCCGGTTCTTTCGTAAAGTGTTACGGTGTGGTGAATTGGGTCACCGAGCTCCGAATGCAAGAATGATGCGAGGAAGTGCAATAATTGTGGAAGATTTGGTCATTTAGTCTGCGAGTGTAGATCCGGAAGGATAACATGTTACAAGCGTGGTGAGGAAGGACACACTCGTCCATGATGTACTAAACCAAAGAAAGAGCAAGCGGTGGGAAGGTGTTCGCTTTGTCGGGATCGATGTTAAGCTCGATGATCGGTTGATTAAAGGTACATGTTTTTAATGGCATACCTTTAATAGCAATTATTGATCCGGAGCGACACATTCTTTTATTTCTTTGGATTGTGCTAAGAGATTAAATCGAAATTTCTAATTTGGATGGAAGTATGGTTATTGACACTCTGCGCTCGGTTCATGACTACTTCGTGTTTGTAGGAATTGTCTGTTGTTATTTTTGATAGAGGTTTCGATATGGATTTAGTGTGCCTACCTTTAGAACAACTCGATATTATCCTTGGAATGAATGGTTGGTCTTCAACCGTGTTCATATCAATTGTTTTGATAAGACCGCCTTATTTCTGAAGAAGTTAAAGTGGAAGATGAGACTATGTCGCTTAAGCGTATGAATTCAATTGTTAGAGATGGTGCTTGTGGTGTTTATGTTATATTCTTACCAAGTGAAAGGAAAGGCTAAGAGTGGTGAACCGCCAGTTGTTAATGAATTTCAGGTGTTTCCTAAGATGTGAATGAGTTACCACCGAGAGAGAGTGGAGTTTGCTATAGATTTAATTCACGGACTAGTCCGTGTCGATGGCGCCTTATCGCATGTCGGCATCGAGTTATCGTAATCGAAAAGCGCTAGAGGAGTTGCTTGAGAAGAAGTTTATTCAGCCTAGTGTTTCGCGTGGTGCTTGTGTTGTTGGTTAAGAAGAAAGAAGGTACAATGAGATTGTGTGTTGACTACAGGCAATTGAATAAAGTGACCATCAAGAATCGGTATCCATTGTCGAGGATTGATGATTTGATGGATCAGTTGGTCGGAGCTTGTGTATTTAGTAAAATTGATCTGAGGTCTGGATATCATCAAATTCGTGTTAAGGCGGAGATATTAAGCATTCGAGCAGTATGGGCATTATGAATATTCTGTCATGCCATTTGGAGTTACTAATGCACCTGGTGTGTTTATGGAGTATATGAACAGGATATTTCATCCGTATCTTGACAAGTTTGTGGTGGTGTTCATTGACGACATTCTGATCTACTCAAAGAATGATGAGGAGCATGCAAAGCATCTTAGAATTGTATTGGAATTGTTGAAGGAGAAGAAGCTGTATGCGAAGTTGTCTAAATGTGAGTTCTGGTTAAGCGAAGTAAGTTTTCTTGGCCACGTGATTTCCAAGAATGGTATTGCTGTTGATCCTACGAAAGTAGAAGCGGTATCTCAGTGGGAAGCTGTCATACCCCAAAATTTGCCCTCCATCTTCTCAAGACATTCCATGCATCCATACTCAAGGATTCCTCAAAGGTTGATCAGACAAACCCTCCTAGACAATCAACCCAAACTAGGGTTTGGCAATTCTCAGCTCCAGATGGACTTCCAACATCTCCAATGTTCATCATGCCTCCTCATATGCTTCAAAGATTCTCCATGTCAAGTTTCAAGCCTTACAAGTCAAGATTGCTCGAGCAATTGCTCGATGGTCAAAATCGGTTGATGGACAAAAGTCAACTGTGGTCAACATACAAACTTCATGATTTTTGGTCAACATCCTCATTTTGAAGTTACATTCATCATTTGATCAAGGGTTGATCATGATTCATCAAGAAAACTCAAGATTTGCTCAAAAGTCAAACTTTCTAAATTAGGGTTTCTTTGAGAAAAGTCAACCAAACTTTGATCGAGCATAACTTCTTCATACTTTCTCGTAAATTTTTCCACCACCTCTTGTTTTGAAGGAAATTCAATTCTCTACAACTTCATGTCTCACAAGAATGTCCAAAAATGCTTCATTTGAGAGGTATGGATCAAAACATTATGAGTCCTTTTCAAAGTCAACAAAAGTCAACATTTGGTTTTGAAGATATATTGAGCATGGAAACTCCAATTGAGATGAGACCAAAAGGTTGGTTATAGGACTCTTAGAGCTTCCAAAAGTCCAAGAACACTCAAAAATGGGAAAATTGAGCAAGATACACTATTCAAGTTGGGCAATTTTGACAATTGACAAAAAGGACATTTTGGTCAAAATGCAAAATTTTCCAAATGGGCCTATAATCTTTTGATCCAAACTTGTTCATGACATTATTTGTGACCCATAAATGCTTGGCCATGTCAATTTTCTATTTTATAATTTATTTTGAATTTTAAACCATTTAATTCAAAATTAAATTATATAAAATATGAAAATAAGATATTTTTCAAGATGATTGGATTTGATCAAACTTGAGGTCCAAGGAAGCCCAAAAGACATGCCAATTTCGTGATTTGCTTGCACATGGAAGGAAAATCAAATTTTCAAGAAAATTTGATTTGTTTTAAAGAGAAAATATTGCACATTCATTACTCAATCTTTTTTCACTCTCTTTGCCATCCTAATTCACTCTATAAATACTCAAGATTATACCTGACAAGAGACAAAAACCTAGCCCCATACACAACCCTTATTTTGCCAAATTTTCTCAAGAATTGTCAAAATTAAATTCATTCTCCACACTTTCAAATTATCAAAACCATCCCATTGTCTTGAGGAGGTAGGTTTGAGTAAGTACATCCTCGCCAATGGTTGAAACAAGCTAAATCGATGCATACATGATCATACATATTCAAAACTTTTGATTTTTGCATTTTATTATTCTGCGTGTGTAAATCGATTTTAATGCTTTCATTGTGTTCATGAGGTTCCATGGATGAGATCAGCCATCGTTTGTGAGTTTGGACGTTGGAATCGATTGCCATGTTTAGGGTTTCTTGTGCTTTGTCTTCGAACTGCTCAATGCACCGATTCAGCCAAAACCGACACCACCATTGAGTTCGAAGGGTCGAAATAGGTGGACTAGGTCTCTTTGTTTCGAATCTTCGATTTTGCGTTTGAGAATCACAGGTCGGAGAAGACGCGGAGACCCTAGCTCGTGACTCGAGCGAAGGCAAGAAGCGTGCGTGCGTTTCGCGATCGATTGGCTCTCTCATTCAACCGGGTCCACCATGGCGTGCCTTGACTTCTCCAAACAATGACGTGTACACTCATGATCTCACGCTTCAATCCATGACAACAAGTGACAGATGGCGTAGTGGTAAAAGCTCTTCCTGTGCAAAGATACTCTCCCATGTCCTGAGTTCGATCCTCACTGGCACCGGTTTTGCATCCTTTTCTCAAACTTTCATATTTTCCAACTTTTTTCATATTTTCTTATTTATTTAATATATCTCATGCATTTTAATTCTTTTCAATATTTTTTTCATGCATTAAAAATCATCAAAAATATTTTTCCTTTTGCATTTATTTTCAGAAAATACTTATTTAATTTATAAAATTAAAAAATATTATTTTACATGCATATTTATTTTTATTCATAATTTAGTATTTAAATCAATTTTAATTAGTTTTTAATTATTAAATTGCATCTAAAAAATCCCAAAAAATTATTTTAGCATATTTATGTTATTTCCAGTATGTCATACTTTTCTCATTCAAAAAATTGCATTTTTACTAATATTTTCCGTTTATTCAATTCATCTCGTATTTTCCGATTTCTCATCTTTTCACAGGTTATCCCGTTTCGGACGATTTTTCTTATCGTTTCTTTTTTCCAATAACGTAATTGCTCATGGTATGTAATAGTTAATTAGGGCTTTTATTTTCCGCAAGTTTAAATTATGTATCTGCCCCAAAGCCATGTAATAGCGTAGGACATTTATCTTTCCGCATCTTTACATTCCGCATTTTAATTTCCGCACCCTATAAATTGCTAGTAACTAGGCGTGTATGGCAAGACTAAAATTGAACATAGCTCACTCTAATTTTCAAGATAATATATCTGAAATCAACACACTCTTTTCACACATGCACCCCTTAGGGTAATTCTCTCTCGTTGCCTTTACGAATTCAAATGGTCAAGTCCCTCGAACGTAGAGGTATTCTAGCACCGTTGCCTTCAAAACAAATCATCATAGTCCCTTCGATACAAAGATCATAGACCCACGATGTCGCCTACAAATACATGATCTTGACCCTCGATTGTCGCCTACGAAAAATGATGATGGTCCCTTCGAATGTGCTAGGATACTTCCTACAAGTTGCTTTCTATGACCATCCGATGTCCCTTCGAATGTCCCGCTTACATCCAACAAATAGAGTTACCTACCAACTAATGGTATGGATAGCGCTATTCTAAAGGAACGTAAAATAACACGAAAACGGCCAATTCTGAGTAGGTAATAAGACTTTTAGTTGCTTGCTCAATCAAAATACTTTTCACACCTCGCACTTTTGTCAAAGTTCAAACTCTTTTCAAAAATGAAACATTTCCAAACACTTTGTATACATTCCTACATGAATCATTACAAAGTCAAAGCGAAATGCCTTTTCAAAACATTTTTGTCAAACACACAGAAAACACAAATTTAAAAAAGATGATCTAAGAGCAACTAAGAGCCCGTAGATAACTACGGATGGAAAGGGGTGCTAATACCTTCCCTTTTCATAACCTTCTCCCCTTACTCAGAATCTAACGAAGGTCTTTTTCTGTACTTTTTACCTTCCCTTAATTGGATAAAAGAAAAGTCGGTGGCGACTCTTGCTATCCGCACATTTGCGATACAAAAACCTACAAAGTCAGTTCACCGTGTTACAGAACTGGCGACTCTGCCGTGGAGACACCCTAAAGAGAGAATTGCCTTAGGGATTTCTAGATCACATTTATTGCTTTCTGTTTGATTTGTATGCTTTATCTTTAAGGATTGCTTGGGTATTATATTGTGGGGGATCCTACACCCGGATCCGGGTTTCCTTTTAGGTAAGTAGCAATAAATCGTCGCGACCGTTAGACGTATATCAAAACGGTCAACATGATGGCTACGTTAGTGTGACACTTTGGATGTCCTGATACTCTTCATTTCCAAGTTGAGGATAGTATTTGGCTTCTGCGTGGTGTCATCAAGCACTAATTAAACTTTTAGAACCTTAATTGACCCATCTTGGCCATTAGAAGGTAGTGAGATGGCCGGCTTTGGTGCAGACTAAGGTTGGCTGATACTCGATGCTACGCTCATTGAGATCAGACTTTTGGGATATTTTCGATCGACCACTTGGTAGTCGTATTGAAATAAGCGCCTCGAGAAAGATCAATGATTTGAGATTCCTAGAACCGGTTACTATTATAGGACAGGATGAACCAACTCAAACTCTTGGTGGGGTAATCACCTATACCTCATGCAAGCCTTAAACCTAGCTCATTGTGTGAATTGTTTGTGTGTGCTAAACATGACATCATGACATCATTCGCATTGCATATCATTTCTAACTATTTCAAGGACCTAGGATTTATCTTTGCTCTGTTTTGTAGGGATTATGGCTTCTAGAAAGACTATCGAATCAACTTCATGGGTATACCTTCTCACTTAAAGAATTGGTTTGAAATTCCGACCATGCTCGATTCATCAAAAGACATGGTTATCTACTTGATTGGTTATCTCGGTTTTGAAGAAGATATGATGCATGTCCTATTCAGTTCTTTGATCCAAACACCATTGCTTTACATTCCAGTTTATCATTGGTTCCTACTTTGGAAGAGTTCTCTAAGCTACTTGGGGTACCTATTCTTGACCAAATGCCATTCACCGGTTTGGAAAAGGTTCCTAAATACGAAGACATCATCCGCCTTACACCTTAAGCGCTCGGACATTGAAGCCAATTGGGAAACTAAGTGGAGTTAAGGGTTTACTTTCCAAGTTCTTAATTAAGAAAGCCCGAGAATTCCTCAAAGTTATGAGTTTCCATGCATTCGAAGACATTGTGGCCTTGCTAATCTATGGTTTGGTTCTATTCCCTAACTCGGATCAATTCATAGATGTCAACGCCATCAAGTTGTTTCTTACCCACAATCCTGTGCCTACTTTACTTGGAGACATTCTGCATTCTCTCCACACTCGTACTATCAAAAGACAAGGAACTCTCATGTGTTGCATCCCGTTACTTTCCAGGTGGTTTATTTCGCACCTCCCTCCATCAGTTTTGAAGAACGAACAAAGGTTGAGATGGTCTCAAAGACTAATGTCACTCTCTCATTCAGATATCCGTTGGAACCTTTTCTCTCAAAAGGACTTCACATTCATTGAGCGTTGTGGAGAATTCCCTAATGTACCACTACTTGGTATAAGGGGAGGTATTACTTACAACCCTTCTTTAGCTCTACGTCAATTTGGTTTTGCTCGAAGAGATGGTCCTCATGATATGCTTCTCCAAGATATTGTGTTCAACTACAAGAACGATCTCCAGAATTACCGACGAAGGTTTATACGCTTGGGGCATGGTAAAGAAGATGATACCAAGACTTTGGGGCACAGAACTCCATTCCTTGGGAACCTTACCTCAAATGGGTGAGAGCTCAGCTCAAAACCTCATGATGCCATTCACGCCTATTTTACCGTAATTATGGAACTCATTGCTATAGGTGACGTACCCTATACCGTTCTCCATCCTGACATGCCTACTGATTTTGAAGACTTGAAGAGATCCTGGATTCAACTAAAAGAAGAGAGGGATACATTTGAAGCTCAGTGCTATGCAAGTGAGAAGAAAGTGCTAGAGTTGACCAAGTTACTTCACGAAGAGCGAAGCATCAACGCCTACCTCGGCACCAAGAGGAAGCGCCCATGGGAGACTTAGAGCTTTGGGATTTATATGTTTTCTTTTATTTTGTTTGAACTATCTTTTGTACTTAAAAAGAAAAAAGAATAAAGAGTACTAATAAATGTTTGTTCATTGCTTGTTTAACAAATTTAAATCTCTAAGGTCCTTGAAAACATTGCATTGCATCCGCATAAACATTGCATAACATAGCATAACATTGCATCACAGGTACATTGAAGATTGGTTTTCTCATTTGCTCGCTATTTATTTTAGTAGAAATGGCTCTTGAACAGATGTCAAAGATCTCCAAGGCTCGAAATGCTCGGTTTAGAGATGTTTACCAGCTTGGTCCAAGGCCAAGAAGATCTGAAGCTCTCATCAGGAAGAAGAAGGTTGTTGGTCTTCTCAACATGGGCAGACGCTACAAAGGTGGTCCTAGAGTGGTTAGTCGAATTGAGCTCTCTGAAGGAAGTGTCAAGAAGGAGGATGAGCAAAGTAACAAGGGTGATGGTGAAGGTAGTCAGCATGAGCACGAAAAGACTATGATGATGGCCAATACTCGATGAAGATGACAAGTACAAACAACTTGAAGACCGTCTGAATCTTTGTGGAAAACTCGAAGATGTCCGGCTGAATTTTGATGATCGAGTCTTGTCCACAGTGTTGTGATTCCTCCCAGTTCAAAGTTCCAACTTTTGCTAAGTATGATGGCATGTCTTGTCCAAAGCTTTGAAGTCCTATGTCCGGAAGATCAATCCCACTGATGTGAGAAAGTTGTGGATGCATTATTTTCAAGAGAGTTTGTCCGAACCAATTGGAATGGTATTATCACTAGAGAATGACCGTATCCGTACTTGGAGTAACTTAGCGGATGCTTTCTAAAGCGTTATAAGTACAATCTTGAATTGACACCCACTCGCATGCAACTACAAAGCATGTCTATGGGTCGTGATGAGAAGTTCAAAGTATGCTCGAGAAATGGAGAGACTATAGCGGAAGAGTTCACCACCCTTGTCCATAGGGAGTTGGTTGATATGTTTATGGGAACAACGCGGGCCCATTCTTCAATCATCGATTGGAAACTCTTCGGATTCACCGGTGATATACAGTGACGTATTGAAGTGGGTATCAAGAGCGGAAAGATTCAGATAAGTCATCTTCAAATCTTTGAAGAGATCTTTTGGTGGTAAGAAAGAAACTAATGCTGTGTATGGTCAGAAAAGCCGAGCCAAGACCGACCGTGCTCAATCTGTGGGGGAGTTGTGATCTCAATCCTACATCAGCACAACCTCGGCGAGACAACAGCGTAGCAGAATGCCACGAAGCGTTTAAAGATCAACATGCCATTGTCGCAAGCCTTGCAACACATGTTGAAAGCGAGCCGATTACCTTGAGGATCCTCCTCAAATGTCAACACTTCCTCTCGAGATACAACCCTAATGCTAAGTGTGCTTACCATTCCAATAGCCAGGACATAGTCGATGATTGTTGGGCTCTAAAGAACAAGATTCAAGACATGATTGAAGCTAAGCAGTTGAGTTTGACCCTCCTTGAGACTCGAATGTGATCAACGCTCCTATGCCTAACCATGACAAAAGTTCCAATCTTTGTTGGCGAGGATACTTATGTTTTCAACATAGATGACTTGACCATTCCTCGATGGTATTAAGAAGAATTTGCTACAAGCGGTGTCAATCAGGATGCCCGAGAATATCGTTGGTGCCCATACACACGATGGTTGTGCTTGGTTGAGAAGCGTGTTCGATGCATGATGGATAACCGTGAGATACTATTTCTGAAACCACCTGTGCAGAAGCTGTGTGAAGAAATGTCTAAGTTGAAGATCGACAATGCGAATGAGACAACACCATCAGTGTGGGATACCTTGGGACAGCCAAGTGGAAAGTATGATTACATGGTGAAGTACACTGTTCCTGAGAGCTACAAAATTCCTATTGAAGATGTTAAAGCAACCAGATGGGGTGACGATTTCCCAGAAGACTATGCGGATGTTAACACTATAAGGATTTCCTCTGCTGATCCTGTGCCTAGGGTGGCACCTCTCATCATTACTTCTCCCAGACCAGTTCCATATTCCTCTGACAAGGCTATCCCTTGGAATTATGGAGCTGATGTTTACTATCATGGCGTCAAGCAAGACCCTCTGACCATTGAAGGTCTTACAGTTGAAGCTACCATTCTTGACATTGACAACATCACCGGATCAAGTAAGGTGACCAAAATCGGAAGGGTTTTCTCTCCAGAAATCTCTCCTCCAAAAGACACCGCGACTCCAGCTCGCATTCCAACTATTCCATCAGTTCCCCAAGAACCAGTGACTCATCCTGCTCAGCCAGAAGTACCAAAGGAAGTTGCTGAAGAAACCTCCAAACAAGAAATGGAGGAAATTCTGAAGACTATCAAGAAAAGTGACTACAATGTTGTGGAACAGTTAGGACAGACTCCGTCCAAGATATCCATGCTTGCTCTGCTCTTGTGCTCTGAGGCTCATGCTAACGCCTTGGTGAAGTTTCTGAAAAATGCTCATGTGCCGCAAGACACTACCACCGATTTGAAGTTTGTATTGCTAGCACGGCTGCCAACAACGGCCTAGGCTTCTCGATCTTGATTTGACTCCTGCGGAAAGAAACACAACAAAGCCTTGCACATCTCATTGAATGCGGGGCGTTACATTGTCTCATGTTTTGGTGGATACGGTTCGCTTTGAATATTCTTTGCTTTTGATCGACTCGATGTCGAAGGGTTGGTTCGAGACCAGTGACATAATTGTGAGAGCTTTTGATGGTTCTAACGATGCTTGGAGATCACTTTGCTGTTAAAGTCGGTTCCCGACTTTTGATTCCACTTTCTTTGTCATGGACATCCGTCCGACTTACTCTTGCCTACTTGGGCGCCTTGGATACATGGGGCGGCTGTTACTCTACCTACATTAGTTGAAGTACCCAGTGAAGGGGAAAGTTGTTACAGTATGTGGTGAAGAAGAGTATATGGTCAGTCATCTACAATCATTCCGATATCTCGAGGTGGAGGGTGAATTCTTTGAGACTCCCTGTCAAGCTTTTGAGACAATCCCTAGAGTCATGCCTGTTGACTCTCCTGTTACTCCTGAAATTACACAAGCTCCGCCTAGGATGGCCTCGTTGAAAGATGCTCAAACTGCGGTTGAAGAAGGTGGTAGTGCTATTTGGGGTCAGCTCCACGATCTCCTTTCAAATTTGACAAGACGGTTTAGGCTTCACCATCAAGGTCGGAAGATGATACGCCGTGAACGTGCGGCCAACTTCCTTTCCATCGGCAGTGGAATCCATGCTATAGAAGACGAAGACAGCGACTTCGACATCAGCAAGTGGATCTTCCCAACTCCAGACGAAGGGCTCAGCAATTAGAAGACTGAAGACGTCATACCAATCTCCTTTAGCCAGGAGTAAATCACTCTTGATTTGTTTTGCTTTTCGTATTTTCTTTGTTTTGAACAATAAACTCTAAAGCCTAGTGCCTTGCCCGGGGCATCATGGCTCGTTTGTGAGGGTTATTATCTGTCATTTGCATATTTTCATTCAATAAAATCGTTGGACTTTTGCATTCAATTGATTGTTTTTCTTTTACTTTATCACCCCTTCAAAAAGCTATGTGTTTCTTACACACGTGATACAACTGCGAATCACTCGAATCTCGTTGATAACTGCTATGCTATTGCTAAATATGACTTGATAATCCGATCTACCAAGCCGAAGGAAAGTGAGGAAGATTGTGAAGTGCGGAGAACTTGCGGGCTACAACAAGAAGAGCGAGTTATACAACCACACGAAGAGCAAGTTGAGGTTGTGAATTTGGGTCTTGATGAAACGAGAAAGAGATCAAGATAGGAGCGGGTCTTGAGAACGATGTTAAAGAAAGATTGGTTCGGATGCTCGAGACTATATTGAGGTTTTGCTTGGTCATACGAAGACATGCAGGTTGGACATTGATATTGTGGTACACGGTTGCCAACAAAAGAGGGTTTTCTCCGTGAAGCGAAGGTTCGTCGCATCGTCCGAGATGTCGAGAGAAAATCAAAGCGAAGTTATGAAACAGTTCAACGCCGGTTTCTTAGCATTACTTCATATCCACAATGGGTTGCGAACGTGGTTCCTGTGCCTAAGAAGGATGGTAAAGTACGAATGTGTGTGGATTAAGAGATCGAACAAAGCGAGTCGAAGCGATTTCCACTTCCTCATATTGATGTTCGGTTGACAACACGCTCAGCATAAGGTTTTCTCCTTCATGGATGGTTTCTCGGTTACAATCGGATCAAAATGGCTCCACGAAGACATGGAAGACTACTTTCGTTACACGTGGGGCACTTTCTTTACAAGGTTATGCCGTTCTTGAAGAACACGGGCACCACTTATCATGCTATGGTAACATTATTTCATGACATGATTCATCACGAGATAGAGGTCTCGTCGGCGACATGATAGCTCGATCAAGAAGAAGAACATCTTGATCATTTGCAGAAACTGTTTGACAGGTTGAAGAAGTACAGACTAAGACTTAATCCTAACAAGTGCACTTTTGGAGTCCGATCCGAAAAACTCCTAGGGTTTGTTGTCAATGGTAAAGGTATTGAAGTTGACCCTTAAGGTCAAAGTTATTCAAGAGATGCCGCCCGTACTGAGAAGGAAGTCGGAGGTTTCTTGGGCGATTGAACTACATTGCGATTCATTGCACATCTAGCGCTACTGTGAGCCAATCTTCAAGTTACTAAAGAAAGATCAAGTAGTGGAATGGAGCAGCGATTGCGGATCGCTTTTGAAAAAATCAAGGTACCTGAATCCTCCTATCCTGATGCCGCTTGCCGAAGGAAGACCTCTTATCATGTACTTGACAATGTTAGAGAACTCAATGGGGTGTGTGTTGGGGCAACATGGCGAGTCAGGTCGAAAAGAGCATGCAATATACTACCTTAGCAAAAGTTTACCGTGAAACAAGATACTCACATTTCGAGAAAACTTGCAACGCTTTAGCTTGGGCTGTTCGCCGACTAAGGCAGTATATGTTGACTCACACTACTTTGTTGATTTCAAGATGGATCCGATAAAATACATATTTGAGAAACCAGCTCTCTCGGAAGAATAGCAAGATGGCAAATGATCTGACCGAATCGATATCGTACACTTCTCGAGCGATCAAAGGAAGTGTAGTAGCCGATCATTTGGCTCATCAAGCCGTAGATGACTATCGATCTATGCGGTTCAATTTCAACGAAGATGTTTTACTAGTTCTGATTGTGAAGAACCGAGGCCGGACGAAGGACACGAACAAGGATCCCGATGGACCATGGTTTTGATGGAGCCTCGAGCGCACGGCAATGGCATTGGCGCCATCATTACATCCCTACCGGACATACTCCTTTCACATGATTATGTTTGATTGCACCAATAACATGGCGAATCTGAGCGTGCATCATGGGTATCAAAGCTGCTATTGACTTGAGAATCAAGTTCTTACAAGTGTATGGAGACTCGACTTTAGTGATCGGTCGGGTTAAGGCGAGTGGGATACGAAGCATCCGAACCTCATTCCGTATCGAGGCATGTTTTGAGTTTGATCCCCTTTGAAAGATTACTTTCAATCATATTCCACGAGAGAGAATCGGTTAGCGAGCGCATTGGCTACTATGTCATCTATGTTCAAGGTCGGATGGGACAACGAGGCTCCCAGGATCATCATTGAGAGGTTTGACGACCAACATATTGTTATGAGCTTGATGCGAGAAGAAAACCTTGGTACTATGGCGTGAAAAGGTATCTTGAGACTCGGGAATATCCAGAGGGCATCATCAATGATAAGAAGTTCATGAAGATTTGCATCCAAATTCTTCCTCACAACGACATCTTATACAAGCGCCAACGACTTGTGCTTACTCCGTATGTAGACGAGACGAAAATACGTATCATGGAAGAGTTACGAAGCGCATTTGGTACCACTCCGGTGGACACACCATGGCTAAGAAGATTTTGAGAACAGTTACTATTGGTCCACCATGGAAGCGATTGTCACCTTCGCTCGATCTTGTCACAAGTGCGGTTATGCGACAAAGTGCATACCTCGATACCTCAGATATAACGGCTCCTTGGCCTTTTGCAATGTGGGGCATTGACATGATCGGAGAAATCAAGCCCACTGCTTCCAACGGACATCGTTTCATCCTTGTGGCAATTGACTATTTTACCAAATGGGTAGAAGCAGCCTCGTTTGCATCTGTTACCAAGAATGTTGTGGCTCGATTCATCAAGCATAATCTTATCTCAGCGGTATGGCACTCCGAGAAAGGATTATCACAGATAACGGTTCTAATCTCAACAATAAGATGATCACCGAACAACTGCGAGTTCAAGATCAAGCATCACAACTCTTCTCCTTATCGGCCTAAGATGAATGGCGCAGTGGAAGCCGCCAACAAGAACATTAAGAAGATTATCTGAAAATAGCGGTGACTTACAAAGATTGGCATGAGATGTTACCATTTGCTCTTCATGGTTACCGCACTTCTGTACGAACATCAGGAAACCCCTTCTCTCTCTGTATCGGTATGGAAGCGTCCTACCAATCGAGGTTCAAATACCCTCAACGAGAGTCCTCCGGGCCGAGTTAAGCGAACGATTGGGTCAGACTCGCCTTGACCAGTTAATTTGATTGATGAGAAGCGACTCGCATCCATTTGCCATGGACAGATCTATCGAAGCGAATGATCGAGCATTTAACAAGAAGGTCAAGCAAGTCTACCAAGTCGGTGATCTAGTAGTCAAGCGCATCATTCTTCCACAAGGTGATCGGGGAAATGGACTCCCACTCGAGGGGCCGTTTGTAGTCAAAGCAGTATTTTCGGCGGGCTATGATACTTAGCACCATGGATGGTGAAGACTTCCCACACCACATGAGCGGACATAGTCAAAAATACTACGCATGAAGCGAGACCGCTAGGTCGGTGACCTAGGCAAAAATAAGGGCATCTGGCGAACCAAAGGGTTGGGCAAAAGTTAAGGATATATACAAATGTACACCCGAGTCGAAAACACGAAAAGGCGGCTTGGGCAAAAAGGTATCGGTGGGCGAAAACCGAAAGGCGGTCTAGGCAAAAATAAGGGATTTAAGCGTACAACTATGTCTCAAATCCAGTCACCTTCTTCGGACTACTATCGCATTCAAGATTCAAATGGCGACAATCAGTCCACTCACTTTCTACTGACAGCAAGGAGATGAGATAGTTGAAATATATGAGTACTAGCATAGTTGGAACTTAACGAGATTGTTTCCGCATAGCTTTTACCTTTCTCGTATACAAACTATTTGGCCATACACCACATTTCAAATAAATACAAGTTTCTTTCTCTTTACAATTTTTGCTGTTGTTGTTGTTTGCATAAAGTCCAATGTTTGCTTTGAATGATTATATGCATCTGACAATAAAAATCTATTCACAAACATGCGAAAAGTGAACATACAAAAGTAATTGCTACAGGCTCTAGGAATTGAGATGACGACGAAAGTCACCAACATTTCCCCGCAGAGCAGGATCCCCACAGAAATGTCATTCATTACAAACCTTCCCCAGTAGAGTACGAGTCGGTCCCCAAGCAATGATTCCACTCAACTTAAACGGATTACGCCTGTCTTCGAGCAATAAGATTTCATCCTCAGCTAAGATGTTTATCCCCAGCGGATATCTTTCAACAATTTCCCTTTTCCCCAGCAGCAGTATCCAGACTCGAGACTTGGTCAGATAGTGCACCGGAGGAAACCTACACCTCTTATCCCTCAGTCAGAGATTACAACGGGCCCCAGATTCTTCTAACCCGGTCTCCCAACAATTATCAAGTACTCTCACAAGATTTACACAAAGTCCCAGTAGAGTACCTTGAGATTCTCCCCAACGGGTCTACACAGATCCTCGACAGATACCTCTACCGTCCTCAACAATATCTAGGCTGAGGCTGGGTCGGATAGTGCAGGAGGAATCGAGTTATCTTTCTTCTCGGATCTCCATCCTCAAATCGAGGAAATCTCAAGCGAAACTTCATCTTCTTCAAGATGGATATGTTTTGAAATACCACAACATCTATCATTCATACATTACTCATAAAAGTCATAATTTGTGCATATGTCATTCATACGCATTGTCATGCATCATACTTTGCATAAGACTAACAAATATTCTATCAAAGTTTCTCTTGTTTTCTCAAAGCAGTGGAAATCACTTACAGCGAAGCGGGTCCGAGTTAAGCCCGAATCTCGTGGAAAACTATCGAAAGACCGCCCAGGTTGTCCTCCGACAGGTCGAGGATTAAGCCCGAATCTCGTGGAAAACTATCGAAAGACCGCCCTGGTCCTCCGACAACGAGTCCGGATTAACCCGAATCTCGGCGGAAAACTATCGAAGACCGCCTAGTTGTCCTCAGATGGTGGTCCGGATTAAGCCGAATCTCGGGAAAACTATCGAGCGTCCGCCTCGTTGTCCCAGACAGCGGATCCGATAAGACCGAAGCCGGACGGAAACCCTATCCGAGCGATCTGAAGTTATCCTCCGATATGACGGTGGATCAACCCCGATGCTGCGGGAAGATATCCACATTTGCCGACTAGTACCTCCCTCGAATGGCAAGCACGAAGATTTATGATTCCTTCTTATTATCAACAACAACTATAGAGTCGGCATCGACTCGGTTTCCACGGATGGCATCTTAAGCCCATCTCCGACTACTTGTCAACATTTCTCCACTTTCGAATCTGCATATTTGGTTAAAACCAATACAAACCAATAACTTCATTCAAAGATGAGCACGAAGTCTAACATCGACTCCCTCGGATGGCATCTTAATCCGTCTCGCGCTCCTTCCTTATCAAGAACATCTACGAGCCTGGCGTCGACTCACTCCCCAGCATCGATCTTTCCAAATGGCATCTTAAGCCCATCCCCATCAATTTTCCTATTCAGACGACATTCTCGAGTCTAGCGTATGACTCATTCCCAGAAGTCTACCTTCCCCAAATGGCATCTGTAGCCCGTTCCGCATCACCGGTGAGTGCAAATTTTCAGGTGTACTCAGTGTTCACCATCTTCTACCTCCAGGTCACGAGGCACGCATGCCAATCTAACCCTTCCAGTACAAGAAGATTGAACAGGGGCAGCTGTCATACCCCAAAATTTTCCTCCATCTTCTCGAGACATTCCATACATCCATACTCGAGGATTCCTCAAGGTTGATCGGACAAACCCTCTGACAATCAACCCAAACTAGGGTTTGGCAATTCTCAGCTCGGATGAACTTCCAACATCTCAATGTTCATCATGCCTCCTCATATGCTTCAAAGATTCTCCATGTCAAGTTTCAAGCCTTACAAGTCAAGATTGCTCGAGCAATTGCTCGAGATGGTTGAAAATCGATTGTATTGGACAAAAGTCAAGCTGTGGTCAACATACAGTCAAACTTCATGATTTTTGGTCAACATCCTCATTTGAAGTTACATTCATCATTTGATCAAGGGTTGATCATGATTCATCAAGAAAACTCAAGATTTGCTCAAAAGTCAAACTTTCTAAATTAGGGTTTCTTTGAGAAAAGTCAACCAAACTTTGACTGAGCATAACTTCTTCATACTTTCTCAGAAATTTTTCCACCACCTCTTGTTTTGAAGGAAATTCAATTCTCTACAACTTCATGTCTCACAAGAATGTCCAAAAAATGCTTCATTTGAGAGGTATGGATCAAAACATTACAGGTCCTTTTCAAAGTCAACAAAAAGTCAACATTTTGTTTTGAAGATATATTGAGAATGGAAACTCCAATTGAGATGAGACCAAAAATGTTGGTTAGAGGACTCTTAGATCTTTCCAAAAAGTCCAAGAACACTCAAAAACATGGAAAATTGAGCAAGATACACTATTCAGAAGTTGGGCAATTTTGGACAATTGCACAAAAGGACATTTTGGTCAAAATGCAAAATTTTCCAAATGGGCCTATAATCTTTTGATCCAAACTTGTTCATGACATTATTTGTGACCCATAAATGCTTGGCCATGGCAATTTTCTATTTTTATAATTTATTTTTGAATTTTAAACCATTTAATTCAAAATTAAATTATTTAAAATATGAAAATAAGATATTTTTTCAAGATGATTGGATTTTGATCAAACTTGAGGTCCAAGGAAGCCCAAAACACTTGCCAATTTCGTGATTTGCTTGCACATGGAAGGAAAATCAAATTTTCAAGAAAATTTGATTTGTTTTAAAGAGAAAATATTGCACATTCATTACTCAATCTTTTTTCACTCTCTTTGCCATCCTAATTCACTCTATAAATACTTAGCATTATGCACAACAAGAGACAAAAAACCCTAGCCCCATACACAACCCTTATTTTGCCAAATTTTCTCAAGAATTGTCAAAATTCGAAATTCATTCTCCAGCCACTTTCAGCCATCAAAAACCATCCCATTGTCTTCAGGAGGTAGGTTTGAGTAAGTACAAATCCTTGCCAATGGTTGAAACAAGTTAAATCGATGCATACATGATCATACATATTCAAAACTT
Organism: Vicia sativa; assembly: GCA_021764765.1. NCBI lineage: Eukaryota > Viridiplantae > Streptophyta > Magnoliopsida > Fabales > Fabaceae > Vicia > Vicia sativa. Next base: position 174,310,749 of record CM038794.1, read on the forward strand.
TTTGATTTTTGCATTTTATTATTCTGCGTGTGTAAATCGATTTTAATGCTTTCATTGTGTTCATGAGGTTCCATGGATGAGATCTGGGCCATCGTTTGTGAGTTTGAACGTTGGAATCGTCGATTGCCATGTTTAGGGTTTCTTGTCTGTTGTCTTGAACGACTTTCTGATGATTATTAAAACCGACCCACCATTGAGTTGAGAAGGGTCGAAATAGGTGGACTAGGTCTCTCTTTTGTTTGAATCTTAGTATTTTGCGGTTTGAGAATCGGTCTTAGGAAGCGACGGGCCCTAGCTCCGCGACTCGGCGAACCGGCGAGGAGCGTGCGTGGCGTTTACGGCGATTCGATTGGCTCTCTCATTCAACGGGTCCACGGTGGTGTGCCTTGACTTCTCCAAGCAATGCGCGTGTACACTCATGATCTCACGTTTTCAATCCATGACAACAAGTGACAGATGACGTAGTGGTAAAAGCTCTTCCTGCGCAAAGATACTCTCCCATGTCCTGAGTTCGATCCTCACTGGCACCGGTTTTGCATCCTTTTCTCAAACTTTCATATTTTCCAACTTTTTTCATATTTTCTTATTTATTTAATATATCTCATGCATTTTAATTCTTTTCAATATTTTTTTCATGCATTAAAAATCATCAAAAATATTTTTCCTTTTGCATTTATTTTCAGAAAATACTTATTTAATTTATAAAATTAAAAAATATTATTTTACATGCATATTTATTTTTATTCATAATTTAGTATTTAAATCAATTTTAATTAGTTTTTAATTATTAAATTGCATCTAAAAAATCCCAAAAAATTATTTTAGCATATTTATGTTATTTCCAGCATGTCATATTTTTCTCATTCAAAAAATTGCATTTTTACTAATATTTTCCTTTTATTCGATTCATCTCGCATTTTCCGATTTCTCATCTTTTCACAGGTTATCCCGTTTCGGACGATTTTTCTTATCGTTTCTTTTTTTCCAATAATGTAATTGCTCATGGGATGTAATAGTTAATTAGGGCTTTTATTTTCCGCAAGTTTAAATTATGTATCTGCCCCAAAGCCATGTAATAGCGTAGGACATTTATCTTTCCATCTTTACATTCCGCATTTTAATTTCCGCACCTATAAATTGCTAGTAACTAGGCGTGTATGGCAAGACTAAAATTGAACATAGCTCACTCTAATTTTCAAGATAACATATAAATCAACACACTCTTTTCACACACCTTAGGGTAATTCTCTCGTTGCCTTCAATTCAAATGGTCAAGTCCTCGAGCGTAGAGGTATTCTAGCACCGTTGCCTTCAAAATAAATCATCATAGTCCCTTTGATACAAAGATCATAGACCCACGATGTCGCCTACAAATACATGATCTTGACCCTCGATTGTCGCCTACGAAAAATGATGATGGTCCTTGAATGTGCTAGGATACTTCCTACAAGTTGCTTTCTATGACCATCCGATGTCCCTTGAATGTCCGCTTACATCCAACAAATAGAGTTACCTACCAACTAATGGTATGGATAGTGCTATTCTAAAGGCGTAAAATAACACGAAGCGACCAATTCGAGTAGGTAATAAGACTTTTAGTTGCTTGCTCAATCAAAATACTTTTCACACCTCGCACTTTTGTCAAAGTTCAAACTCTTTTCAAAAATGAAACATTTCCAAACACTTTGTATACATTCCTACATGAATCATTACAAATTCAAAGCGAAATTCCTTTTCAAAACATTTTTGTCAAACACACAGAAAGCACAAATTTAAAAAAGATGATCTAAGAGCAACTAAGAGCCCGTAGATAACTACGGATGGAAAGGGGTGCTAATACCTTCCCTTTTCATAACCTTCTCCCTTACTCAGAATCTAACGAAGGTCTTTTTCTGTACTTTTTACCTTCCCTTAATTGGATAAAAGAAAAGTCGGTGGCGACTCTTGCTATCCGCACATTTGCGATACAAAAACCTACAAAGTCAGTTCACCGTGTTACAGAAGCGCCGAAGAATGCTTCGGAGATTCGTAGTTTTCTTGGTCTGGCAGGTTACTACAGGAAATTCATTGAGGGATTTTCGAAGTTAGCATTACCGTTGACTAAGTTGACGAGAAAAGGTCAAGTGTTTATTTGGGATGCAGATTGTGAGAAAGGATTCCAAGAATTGAAGAGGAGGTTGACTAGTGCTCCGATTCTGATTTTGCCGAATCCGGAAGAATCTTTCGTGGTGTATTGTGATGCGTCCTTGATGGGTTTAGGAGGTGTTTTGATGCAAGATAGGCAGGTTGTGGCTTATGCTTCAAGACAGTTGAAGACTCATGAAAGGAATTACCCGACTCATGATTTGGAGTTGGCGGCTGTTGTGTTTGTGTTGAAATGTGGAGGCATTATCACGTATGGTTCACGGTTTGAAGTTTCAGTGATCATAAGAGCACAAGTATCTCTTTGATCGAGAAAGAGTTGAATATGAGGCGAGAGAAGATGGTTATAGTTTCTCAAAGATTATGATTTTGGTTTGAATTACCATCTGGTAAGGCAACGTGGTAGAAAATGCATTGAGCGAAGTCTTGCATATGTCAATGTTAATGGTTCGTGAATTGGAATTGGTGGAACAATTCAGAGATTTAAGTCTGGTATGTGAAACTACTTCGAATAGTGTGAAGTTGGGCATGTTGAAACTGACTAGTGGTATTTTGGAAGAGATTCGAAATGGACAGAAGTCTGAAGTTGGTTTAGTGGACAAGCCGACATTGATTAACCAAGGTCAAGGAGGTGAGTTCCGAATTGACGAGAATGGCATTATGAGACTTGGTGATAGAGTGTGTGTTCCGGATGTTGCTGAGATCAGAAAGAGTATCTTGGAAGAAGGACATCGTAGTGGATTGAGTATTCATCCTGGTGCTACTAAGATGTATCATGACTTAAAGAAATTATTTTGGTGGCTTGGAATGAAAAAGGAAATTGCCGAGTTTGTGTATGCATGTTTAGTGTGTCAGAAATCAAAGATCGAACATCAGAAGCCGTCAGGACTGATGGAACCGTTGTTTGTTCTGGAATGGAAATGGGATGGAATTTCAATGGATTTCGTGTCTGGTTTGCCGAGGACGACGAAGAACTGTGATTCTATTTGGGTTATCGTCGACCGATTGACAAAGTCTGCTCACTTTATTCCGATAAGAATGGATTATCCGATGGAGAGGTTGGCAGAATTGTATGTTGAGAAGATTGTAAGTTTGCATGGTATTCCATCTAGCATTGTGTCGGATACAGATCCGAGGTTTACTTCTAAGTTCTGGACAGGATTGCAGGAAGCTCTGGGTACTAAGTTATGATTGAGTTCCGCATATCATCCCAGAGATGGTCGAACGGAGAAGGGCGATTCGATCGTTAGAAGATTTGTTGAGGGCTTGTGTGTTAGAGAAAGGTGGAGCTTGGGATAGCTATTTGCCGTTGATAGAGTTTACCTACAACAATAGTTTTCATTCGAGCATCGGTATGGCTCCATTTGAGGCGTTGTATGGTAGGAGATGTCAGACACCGTTGTGTTGGTATGAATCTGGAGAGAGTGTTGTGATTGGACCAGATTGTTCAACAAACTTGAGAAAAGATTAAGATGATTCAGGAGAAGATGAGGACTTCTCAGAGTCGTCAGAAAAGTTATCATGACAAGAGGAGGAAGGATCTTGAGTTTAACGAGGAGACCATGTGTTCATGAGAGTTACTCAGATGACTCGTATTGGTCGAGCCTTGAAGTCAAAAAGTTGACTCAACGCTTTATTAGTCCGTTTGATTACCAAAAGAGTTGGGAAAGTTGCTTATCGGATCGCTTTACCGCCGTACTTGCAATTCATGATGTTTCCATTGATTGAGGTACATTGCGGATCCGTCACATGAGATTCAAGTAGATGATGTTCGTGCGGGATAATTAAGCAGTGCAAGGATTAAGGATCGTAAAGTGAAGCAATTAGAAAAAGATACTATACGAGTAGCTTGGGACCAACTGAAGGAAATGTAACTTGGGAAGTCGAGATGAATGAAGGACTCGTATCCAAAGTTTTCGTCTAAGGTATGTTTTCGAGACGAAAAGTCTTTTAGTGGGGAAGTTGTGACACACGATTTAATTCAAATATTAAATAAGTTTAATTATTAATTAATTAAAGTCTTAAGTATTAATTTATTTGGATTAATTGGGTATAATAAAGAAAAGATTGCAGGTAGTAAATAAAATACTCTACCTTACTAATTATTATTATTTCATTTTATTTGGAATAAATAAAGGAACATTAAAAGGATAAAAAAAAAAAAAGGAAAATAGGTTTTAGGAGCGCTTTCACGTAGAATTGGAGAGAAAAAGAAGAAAAAGGCCGAAAAATCGAAGAGTCATGCAAGTAAGTGGTTTCATCGATTAACATGTTTTATTTTGGGAATCATAGGGATAATTGGGTTATGTTTGAATTGAATTATATGATTATAGGAATAAACCCTATTTTGTGTGTAAAATCATAAGTATGTCGATAATTGATAGGGATGAATAAACCATGTTGTTTGATGTTATAATGGTGTGAAATGATGATGAAATAGTGTTCCTAATGTACCAAATCGTATTGGAAAGTTTAAATGATAATGGATCTTTGTCAATTGCGAAAAACAATAGGAACCATTCCCCATAAAAAACAAGTTCCCAATATTAGGCTTTACAAAACCATTCCGATATATTTCCCCTTACAAAAACTTCAAATATTTTAAAACTTATATTTTCTAAATAACTCCGAAGTCTTTGTTTTAATTATTTTCTAAATTTAAAATACTACCTTTTGAAAACTATTTTGCTAAATTATTTCAAAACGATCGAGCTCCGATTTTTGAATAGAGTGAGTAGTTAATGATATTGGAGAACTATTACCATTGGTCTAAGTTAGGAATGAAATAATTGCCTATGTTGTATCTTGATATTCATTATGGTTGAATGTGATATTGATGGCGGCATTGTGTGATATATGTTGATATATGATCGCAATATTATGTTATGCTTTTGATGCATATACATTTGTTGATTATGGTTCATTCCATTGTCGGATCCCATTTAGCCAATAGACTTAGGAGGTTGAGGTAGTGAGGCTGGATTCTTGACCCATAGCTATGGGCGATCATGAATTTACATCTTTCCACATAAGCGGAGCGGTGTGTGTGAACTCGGTTCACGTTTTGGTACCACATGCATAAATGCACGCATATGGGATTGTAACATGCTAGGATGGTTTCCGATGTTGCAATTTCCATTGTTTGATTATATACATGTTCATTGTGTGAATTGCACGTGATTGACTATGATTTGTGCTCGAATTAACATCGCCGTTGTTATTCTTGTTTATGCCATACTCACCCTTACTTTCAATCCAAGTGAATAGTTGCATTGAAGTTGGTGAGGATAGCTTTAGCATAGTCGATTAATTTGTCCGCGTCGTGTCGTGCGTAGATGTAACATGGTTGTTTGAATCCTTTAAGCGGATATTTTCTTAATAGTTTGGAATTGTGTTTTGATTAAATATCACGGAATACTATGAGTGGCGTATTGAATTATGGTTATGTTTCATTAAACATAATCTTTTGCATTATTTATTTAATAAGTCTTCTTGATTGGCATACCGATTTGATTTACATTATTTAAATTGCGCCTTCTTAATTATGATTAAATACTGATTATTATTTATAAAGCGGGTAAATAGAAGGGGGTGTTACATTAAACATATAGAAATAAACTTTTCATTTTGGACATAATTCCATTCCGAATGAAACTGAACCTATCTTTAGCAAGGGGTTTTGTAAATATATCAGCCCATTAAATTTAATTTCTCGAATATAGTCCTAATGAAATGATGTTTAATTTCTATGTGTTTAGCTCTAGAATGTAAAATAGGGTTTTGATAAAAGAGGAAGGAATGTTACTCTCGAATATCGAAAGTTCTCACTTTCCATCCAGAATCAAATCGCATCCGAATGCGATTATATATACCGCTAAAACAGGTGGATTGTCTTTTGTTGGACCAAGATATTAGATTTTCTCTAAAATGACACTTCCGGAAGTGCTTTTCTTCTATACTCTCCGTCGCACAATATCCTACAAGTTTATATTCTCTAGATTTTACGTAACATTAATAGTACCTTTGGATACTTGAGAATTAAACGCATTTGTTAAGTGAGTTTCTCTAGGATCTGATTAGAATCTAGCACAAAGACACACACTATATAGAATATTAGGTCTTGAGGCAATTAAATATAGGAGAGATCCAATCATTCCTCTGTAGAGCTTCTGTTCTACTTTCTTACTTACCTCTTCCTTTTCTAGAATACACGTGGGATGCATAGGAGTTTTGGTAGGTTTGCTATCTGACATGTCAAATTTCTTCAGAAGTTCTTTAATGTACTTACTCTGATGTGCGTAAGTTGCTTCTAAAGTTTGGTTGATTTGAATTCCCAGAAAGAATTTGAGTTCGCCCATGAGACTCATTTCAAACTCCGCCTACTCTCCGCCTACCATCTTCTTTGGTGGAGAGGCATCGACAGAGATCCAACACAGTGGGCCATCTAAATCGAAACACATGGTAGCATCGAGTCGGAAATCAAAGATAAGAGTTCTTACCCGTTCTTCTAATTAAGTCCAATTACCTTTAATTCACGGTTATAAATCATTGAAACAACAACTTAAATTTGGTGGATGATTTGTAACTGTTTATGGGAAATTTATTTAATATTTTGTTGTAACTGTCTCTTGGCAGATTGATGATACCTTCTGGTATCTGGGAGAGGGGTTGGTAAGATAAGGCTGGACGTGAAGTTATCCGACTTAATGTCACAAGAACCATCATGTTGCCGAGACCATCGAAAGATAAGTCACGTTTTATATTGTGTTGTACAGTCATGCCTAAATATGGTTCTTTCACAATAATAATGATTGTAACTATCGTGGATAACTCTTATTACAATGGAGATCTCCGACCATATTTGGAGGAATTTAGAACTATTAGTCAAGCATTGATTTAACCATGAAAGTTGTAGGATCTGTTTCTGGAAGTCGAGGACAATATGGTACCCGGATAAAAACCATTTCCGAGATGATATGAAAATGTCTAAAGAAATCGGCAAGCAAGGATTTACAAACAGGATCTTATCATCAATATCATCACTCAAAGAACAGCTGTAGCAATAAAAATAGGATTTGCTATTGACCTATCAAGGAATGTTCTACCTATGAGGCTTTACTTGCGAGGCATCCCGGCATTTCGGTGAACATCAAGCTCGATGTTACCATAGCAAGCGTGGGCATTCAACTCGAAACTGAGGGGTGCAACATCGGAGTCATCCTTGTTACAAGATAAGTTGTTCTAATTGATCATAATATTAACCAACTATTGTTTGTTTATAACTATTGCTGCGATTGTCACGTTAAACAATTAGTGCAGATAGCTAGTTCACACGTGAAATCCCAAGAACAATGCAGTAGAGAGATGGGTATATGAATGTCTACAGACTTGTGAGATTTGAGGCAAACAGCATAGCAGGAGATAAATCTTCTCAATAATTGTTAATGAAAAGGAATACGCATGAATCATTGGCAGTTACTTCAAGCATTTTGTGCGTTAACGTTATGTGATTATTGCCATAATTGAACACCGACGAAATTTGGCTCTGAGGTTGACCTCAATATGAGGGCTGGATCTTCGATGAGTCACTGCTAGACGTTCTTCAGAAGAATGTTCAAGTACCGGAGATACAAGAAGATATCACCGACACGCTTTGATGTCGAGACTGCAAGAGTATATGCCACCAATACATTCTGAGATAATTTTGGATCAGATAAGTTTTTCATGCCATTTATTTTTAACTGATTCTAAGATTTGTGTGCATATCCCTATTTTAGGGTCATTTCCAAGCAAACACGTATTGATAGTTTGCTGTTTGTGAGGAATTGTAGGTGTATGCTCCAAGCAGTAGTGAAACAATGTTGTTAATTTGGTTTCGAAATTTTCCACAATAGAGCCTGATCTACGTGTCTTTAGCAGGGTGACTCACGAGAAGGGATGCATATTTCCCCATGGTGATGAAATCAATGATGCCGAGCATTCGATACGAAGTCACCTCAGGATGAAAGTGACGACGATTTATTCGGTGAATATGCATCGAAGAATCGCTCATCCTCGGTGATTAATCCATCACGACTAGCTCTATTATGTTCCAAGATGAGTCTGATATGCTGTCAGCATTATCAGTGTGCAATAGGATTTGTCGACGAGTTTATACCAGTACTGATCTTAAAGAAGAATACCGACGTGTTCGTTGTGTCTTGGAAATATAAGTTTCTAACCTCACATTGATATTGTTAAGGCCTGTTAGATGTACGACTCACCTTCATTACTAGTTAAAGTTTAGCACTTGTTATAAGTGTGCATGTTGTTAATGTTAGGGTTTGAATCGATGTCGATGAAGTATAATGCATGGGCAAGAAACGTTTTATACAATTGATATGCATGAAAATTAGTTAGCGATTGTCATGGCTGGAAAAATATGGTCTTTTGAATTGATATAATTATCTAAATTAAGATTACGACCACGACATTAAGGTTTTTATGGCTGGATGTGTAATGTACTATAAATTATAAATATGACTGTTATAACAATGCTTTTGATATATCACATACTTATAATGAGAAGGGGATGTTTCAGGTGACACAACCTTTTCAAATTCGATGTAGTTGGATGTTGCATCAAAATAAAGTTCCGACGATTGTTAATTGGTTCACAAGACAAGCAAAGTGGAAACTATTACAAGTGATAAATATAAATTATCTAAATCGTCGGTATAGTCGGTATAGTATGGACAATGATATAAAAGATAATGATTCTTGTCATTTGTTATCCATCAAGAAACTATCTGGTTATGTATATAGTGATGACCATGCATCTTATAGATTCTTGTACACATTTAAAAGAGTGCACTTGGATCAAACGTGAAAAGAAAGGCATGGGGTGAAAAATGATTTTTGTATTATGTTCTGCCGATGTGTTTTACTAATGAAATGTTAAGATAAACAAGTTCCGGTTCATATAGAGGATTTAAGGAAATATAGACAACCAAGGTGAGATTAACCTTGAAAGTGTATATTGATCAGACAAGATCTCAAAGCGTTTCATCCTGTTTTGAAAAACCTCACGCTTGGGGAGATCATAAAAGACATACTGGTTGAGTATAGGAAACAAGAATATCCTACGAGGAAAATGCATAGTCTATATTATAATTGTTGTAATGCGATTAGAAAATATCTTTGTTGATTGTAAGGAATCTCATTTATGTTTAGAGATAAAGGTCTTGTCCTTCTCCCCCTGCGTGGGCGGGAGGCACTCTATTCTTACTAGGGAAAGTTAGGAGAGATTCAAAGTTGATTCGTATAAAATGTAAAGCAACATGTAACTCTGACGAGGTCGGGTAGTATAAGTGTAAACACTTACTCGGCCACCCCTCGCTAAAGACCTTGGACCTACTCAGACATCCTTACAACAAGATAAAAGGGGACCGAGATAACACAAGAAGACAAATTTGGCACCAAGCTAGATAGTTACAAATCTAAACTATTTAAAGTATTCGTTGTATTAGGCGAGCTAATGTTTCTGCTGATTGTAAGGAATCTTGTTTATGCTTAGAGATAAGGGTGTCGTCCTACTCTTCTGTGTGGGCAAAGAGGCACCTTAGAATTAATTCTAGTTTGTAAAGATCAATAGGTTGTAATATACTCTCTTCCTTGGAACCCACCTTTTGGTGATCCTACTCAGGAACAACCCGATGTTTCGCCAAATACGGCTCAAAGCCTTGGTTCAAGATACTTTGCTTGGATCAGTGACAGGCACAGCCCGGCGTTTCGCCACAACTCAGATTAAAGCCTTGGTTCAAGATACTTTGCTTGGATCAGTGATAGACACAACCCAACATTTCGCCACAACTCGGCTTAAAGCCTTGGCTCAAGATATTTTGCTTGAATCAGTGACAGGCACAACCTGGCGTTTCTCCACAACTCGGCTTAAAGCCTTGGTTCAAGATACTTTGCTTGAATCAATGACAAACACAACCCGGCGTTTCGCCACAACTCGGCTTAAAGCCTTGGTTCAAGATACTTTGCTTGGATCAATGATAGGCACAACCCAATATTTCGCCACAACTCGACTTAAAGCCTTGATTCAAGATACTTTGCTTGAATCAGTTTCAGGCACATCCCGATGTTTCGCCACAACTCGGCTTAAAGCCTTGAGTCATTTTTGAAAACTTAATAAAGTGTGACTTGGAAAAACCTCGAAAAACTACTCGGGGCTGGTCTGCCTACAAAGAATAAATATTATCAATACAGTCTAAACTTTACGAACTGTAGCCCGACAAAATCTAGACGTTGCATGCCGGGATAATAATAAGGTCGGCTAAGCGAACAGAGGATTGTGCCTTTTAATTTAAGTATTTATGGCTTCAAGTAAACCATCTGACTTGGGGGCTTCCATATCACGCATCTCTGTTCACGCAGTTAAAACATGAAAGTAATTCATACAAACATGCTAATTAAGCATGTGAATTAAAAGTTAAAGCAACGACAAAAAGTACGGTTAAGTGATAAAACCCAAAGAGACAAAATAACCAAGAAAAACACTTGGTCGTCTCGAGCGGCACTCGCTTCACCAAACAGATGAGGGGGCTTGTCATCATCATCAACTTCCATAAAACTTACATGGCTATTTAAAAATTTAAGTTTCCTTATGGAAAAAGCTCTCAGGCGAAGAACCATGAACGAATTCCGCCTGAACCTATCTAAGGGTATTTTCGAAAGTTTTGTACTTTGGTCCACATCAAAACCGAGCTATAAAGACGGAAAAGGGTTGATTCCGTAGAATGATCCGAGCATGAAACTCAGACGAATAAGGATAAAAAGGCAGAATACTAGCCGAGTATGGTCCACTTAAACGCTTAGAAAGTTGTCAAAATCGGCCCAAACAAACTGGTACAAGGTATACAAGCCGGTACAGGATTTTATACCTCGGTTCTAGGTTGAATAAGCTCAGTTATAATCTTACGGTTTGTATGAGCTTTATATGGATGGGGGCTAACAACCTTTGGTGTTCATAATTATATCCGACCTGTTCACAAACAAAATCTCTGGTAGACAAAACCCGAAGACTCGCAAATAACGATCTATCTAAACTAGAAGTTTTGATCTAAAAAACCTACTCCCACGAAGTAATGCTTGCCTTAAAAGCGAAAAATGGTAACCACCATGTTCAAACAAAATTCTCGAGGAAACTTGCTAACGTACAAAAGTATTTTAAAAACTATGTTATCGCAAAATCAAGAGCTTGACATGCTCCCTTAGGGTTCATTAGCTCAAAACTATGGACCAAAAGACGAAACGTTTGACCTCCATAAATTCTTTAGGAGGATCAACTCGGAGAAACGAGTGTCGTGTGCTTCGAGCTATAACTCGATATTGGAAGTCTGGCCCGGGACAAAGATTCATGCTTTCATTAAATCGACCATAAGGCTTCAAGTCTAGAAGCCATATGCTCGGGGGCTTATGAATTGTGCATAAAATCTACTGTCCGTCCGGTCTAGGAGCGATAAATAGAGACCGAGATGGGTCTACTAGCTAATAACCGGGAAACACCTCAGAGAGACCCCAAAGTCGGAGCCAGATACTTAGGCCGGACACGATAGATGTATATATGCGACCTAACTATGCTGGCCGGGTAGTACCCGACCGGGTTGGTCTTTGTTATTGAACCTATTAGAGCGCGATTATATATGTTATGCTACTTATGGATTAGTTACAAACGTTATTAACTCTCATTCTCTCTCTTAGCTACACGCTCAAGAGAAGCCACATACACCATACTTAAAGGCTCCCAATTGCAGGGTAAGGTAGACCTATAGCTTGGAGGCCAAATCACCCTATTGAGCCTCCGAATCCCTCAAAATCAATAGTATAGTTTTTCTAGCAAGAACAAGACCGTATAAAGATTTTTTAAGCTTATAAACAAAATCTAGATGTTTTGAGTTTTCAAAACTAGGGGGTTGATGCACATATACTTCTTCATCAATGTAACCATTTAGAAATACACTTTTTACATCCATCTGATAAAGTGTAATATTGTGATTAGCAACATATGAAATTAAAAGTCTGTTAGATTCTAATCTAGTGACTGGAGCAAAGGTTTCTGTATAGTCTATTCCTTCCTGCTGACTATAATCTTGTGCTACCAGTCGAGCTTTGTTTATGACAACTTCTCCTTGTTCAATGAGCTTATTTCTGAAGACCCACTTAGTTCCAATAATGTTGAAACCTTTTGGTTTAGGCACAAGACCCCATACATCATTTCTCGTGAGTTGATTTAACTCTTCTTGCATTGCCATGATCCAATCATTATCTTGAAGAGCCTCATCTATGGAAGTTGGCTCAATCAAGGACACCTGACCCATGAGAGATTCTTCAAAATTTCTGAATGTTGATCTGGTTCTGATTGGATCATCTTTCTTTCCCTGAATCATCTTTCCAGGATGAGCTATGCTGCTTCTGGATGGTTTCTTCTGAATGGGTTCTTCTAATGTTTCTTTGATATATTCTTTAGAACTTGTGTCTTTTCTAGGACTATCTTCTGATCCTGAAATATAAACTTCTACATCTACAAGAGAATCTTTTTGCTTTGACTTTTGAGGGTCAAGCTTATCATCAAATATGACATTAATAGATTCTTCCACAATTTGTGTTTCAGTGTTATATACTCTGTAGCCTTTTGAGCGTTTAGAATATCCTAACATTAAATACTTTTGTGCCTTAGAATCAAATTTATTCAGATAATCTTTTGTATTTAGAATGAAACAAGTACATCCAAATGGATAAAAATAAGAAATGTTGGGCTTTCTATTCTTCCACAATTCATAAGGAGTCTTCTCCAGAATAGGTCTTATAGAGATTCTATTCTGGATATAACACGTTGTGTTCACTGCTTCTGCCCAGAAATGTTTAGAAATGTTAGTCTCATTGATCATGGTTCGAGCTATTTCTTGTAAAGTTCTGTTTTTACGTTCTACAACTCCATTATGTTGTGGAGTTCTAGGACAAGAAAAATCATGAGAAATATCATTTTCATTAAAAAGTTTTTCAAAATCTTTATTTTCAAATTCTCCACCCTGATCACTTCTGACTTTAACAATTCTAAACTCTTTTTCATTCTGGACCACATTACAGAAGTTAGCAAACACAAAATGTGACTCATCCTTGTGCCTTAAGACCTTTACCTATGTCCATCTGCTATAGTCGTCTAAGATCACCAATCCATACCTTTTGCCACTGATGGATGCAGTTTTCACTGGTCCCAACAGATTAATATGCATAAGTTCTAATGGCCTAGAGGTAGAAACAACATTTTTTGATTTAAAAGGAGGTTTTGAAAATTTTCCTTTCTGACATGCTCCACACAGAGCATCTGTGCTGAACTTCAAATTAGGAAGTCCTCTGACTAGATTGAGTTTGTTAATTTGAGATATTCTTCTCATGCTAACATTCCACAATCGTCTGTGCCAGGCCCATTGCTCATTGTCCACAGACATAAGGCATTTTACATTCTGACTCTTGAGTTCAAAAAGTTTGATCTTATAAATGTTGTTTTTCCTTTTACCATTAAAGAGAATTATTCTATCTTTCTGACTAATAGCTTTACAAGACTTTTGATTAAAGATTATATCATAACCATTATCACTTAATTGAATTATGGATAACAAGTTATGCATCAATCCGTCTACCAACAGAACATTAGTAATAGAGGGTAACGAACCGTTACCGATAGTTCCGGAGCCAATGATTTTACCCTTTTGGTTGCCTCCGAAACCTACGTAACCTCCAGCTTTAAGTTCCAAAATTTGGAACATATGATTTCTTCCCGTCATGTATCGAGAGCATCCAGAGTCCAGGTACCAAGACTGGTGTTTCAACTTTGTTGTCAAATACATCTGCAACATATACTATTTTGTCCTTAGGTACCCATATCTTTTTGGGTCCTTTTTGGTTAGAATTTCTAAAGTTCTGTTTGAACTTAGGTTTAACATAAGATTTTTCATAATATGATTCACTAGTATATTTTATGTCATGTGGGTGACCATAAGTGAAGTGAGATTTCAGAGGTGTGTATTTAATGACCATATCATCTACTTCAGAATATGGTTTCTCATATTTAGTAGGCACATATCCTAAACCTTTTCTTATGTTTCTAATGACTTTATAGATTGTTGAAGCCATTTTGCTTCTGCCTATGCTTTTAGACAGGAACTCTTGAAAACCAATATCATATTCCTTTATAATATTATCATAATCATTTAGAACTTCTGAAACAGGTTTTTCTTGAGCTTTTTGTAAATTTTCTTTAAAAACAAAATTTCCAATTTTTAGTTTAGAAATGGTTTCTTTAAGCTCAAAGTTTTTTGTTTCTAGTTTATGAGTTTCTTCAAAATTAGATGCAAGATTCCATTTAAGATTCCATTTAAGAATCTTGTATTTGATTTGAAGTTTCTGATAGTTTTCAAGAATTTCTGATAGAATTTCTGCTAATTCAGCTTTAGAGAAATTAACAGCAAAATTAGAAAATACCTCTTGATGTCGAATCGATTAGGAGGAATGCGGGTTGTCGACTATGTTGTCCATTAAATCTATGTTGGCTCTTTCATCTTCTGAGTCTGACGAAGCTTCAGAAGAATCTGAATCATCCCATGTTTCCATAAGACTGTTCTTCTTTTCTTTGTCAAACCTCTTCTCCGACTTCTCCTTCTGAAGTTTAGGACAATCACTTTTATAGTGACCAGGTTCCTTACATTCGTAGCATACAATCTCTTTGCTTCTTGTCCTTTTGAATATAGAGGATGAATCAGAATGATTGTTAGATCTTCTTGGATTTCTGAACTCCCTCTGTCTATTCTTCCAGAGTTGCTGAACTCTTCGGGAGAGCAGAGATAACTCATATTCTGATGATGATGATCCTCCAGAGTTTTCTTCTTCAGCCTGAAAAGCTTTAGAGTCATATTTTTTGTTAGATTTAAGAGCAATAGACTTACCTTTCTTCTGGGGCTCATCTTCTTCTAATTCTATCTCGTGACTTCTTAATGAGCTGATGAGTTCTTCCAGAGAGATGTTGTTCAGATCTTTTGCAAGCTTGAGAGCTGTCACCATAGGTCTCAATTTCTTGGGAGACTTCTGATGACTTTCTTTACATGATCAACAATAAAATATCCTTTGTCCAGAAATTTTAAACCAGCTACCGAAATTTGAAACCTTGAGAACATTGCTTCAATAGTTTCATCTTCTTCCATTTTGAACGCTCCGTACTTCTAAATGAGAGCAAGAGCTTTTGTTTCTTTGACTTGTGTATTTCCTTCATGTGTCATTCTTAAGGAGTAAAAAATGTTCTTAGTTGAGTCACTGTTTGTGATTTTCTCATACTCAGTGTATGGGATGGCGCTTAGAAGGATTGTTCTGGCTTTGTGATGATTTTTGAATTCTTTCTTTTGCTGATCTGACATTTTCTTTCTTTCAATCTTCTGACCACTTGTATCAATAGGATAAATGTAGCCTTCGGTTACCATATCCCAGAGATCAGCGTCATGGGCCAGAAAGAAACTTTTGATTCTGTCTTTCTAGTAGTCAAAATTTTCTCCATCAAACATTGGGGGTTTGCCACTGATTCTGTCTTTGTCGTCATAATGGTCATTGTTGTTCTGAACTGATTCTGTCATTGTGTTTTTCAAGATGGATCTTTTATCTGACACAGTTAAGTGTTAGCACCCAGAACCAGGCGCTTTGATGCCAATTGAAGGTTGAGAAACACAAGAAAGGGGGTTTGAATTGGGTTTGTTTTAAATTAAAGCAGTTTGACACAACTATCTTTATCCTAGTTTGTTTGAAATCAAATTAGTCCAGTCTACCCGTGAAAGTTATTTTCCTCTCTCAACGAGGTCTTAATCCACTATTCAATAATAGATTACAATTCACAAAGACAACTGACTTTGTCTTCTTGAGATAAACCACAACCTGGTTCTCAAGGAATTACAACTGATTGAACAATTACAACTGTGTACAAAAGATGCTTCTAATAATCTATATCACTATTGTGATGTATTACACAATATATTTTGAGCTCAATTGAAATTAGAGAAATATGAATGCTTTCGTTGAAAATTTTCTCTGCAATAGCGTGTAAGAGTTGTTCTGAAATTCTTCATGATTTTGTCTTTATATAGGCGTGAGAATTTCAATTCGTTGGAGACATAGATTCCACAAATGGAAGAATGATATTTGTCATTAATTGTGTTTTCCATAAAAACGAGATCCTGTTGGAAATTGTCCGTTACTTCAAATATTCCCATTTGAGTCTTTGTAACGCGTCAGAACTAAGCAGCCATCATATAGGAATTAGAGTTTGTAGTGCAGCATGGTGCTTTCAGAAGTTTTTCTTTTGATCGTAGCATAACTTCTTCTAACGAGCGTGATATCAACATATAGGAATCAGAGTTTGTAGTGCAACATGGTGCTTTCAGAAGTTTGTCTTTTGATCATAGCAGAACTTCTTCTAACGAGCGTGATAGTCTTGAAGACTGCTTTTACATGTATCTTTTTAAGTTCTCTTAGAATTTCTTTTACAAAATATTAGAACTTCTTATATCTTCAGAATTGTAACCTGTTCTCCTTTTCCATTCAGAATCAGAACATCATTTGCATTCTTCATTAAAAAATTAGGAGACAACAATGTTTCATACAAAATATTTATTTATCAGGGTCAGAACATAATTGTCATCAACTGTACTTGTTATCATCAAAACTTCTAAGATAGGTGTAGAACCAAACCATGTTCTAACAGATCTAACAGAAGCGTATGCAGGTGAATGTGAAACCTAAGTCAGATAAATTAAAGTTAGGAGGGCAAATTTTGGGGTGTGACACCTGCCCCTATTTAAATTTCTTTAACTTGATGATTTGAAGAAACATATTTAAATCGTCAGAGTGAAAGATAATTTAAATACAACATACCCAAATTTTCCCTAAAAACAGAATGTGCATGATACACATGTAAATATCATGATATGAGAATGCGATGAATCAAGAAACCATAATAATTTCTTTTATTATGCAATGTGAATGAGTGCGGAAGAACAGGCTCATCAAGGTGGTAAGAGGACAATATCGATGATGGACTAAGTCTCTCAAAATTTATGGCGTTCCGTCGAGAACGAGTTTCAACTCCTTCTTGAACCATGATATTTCATCTGGCAAGGGTGACAAAGTGATCATTCGAAAACGAGCTAAAATTTCACCCATTGAAGTATTCAGAAAATCAATGACGAACTATCTCCCATAATAAATAGACTTCCATCCATTGGCGTAACAAATCAAGGACGAACTGTCTTTTGTCATGAAGAAAATGCCATCCATCGGAATAACAAATCAAGGACGAATTGTCTCTTATCATGAAGAAACTGCCATCCATCGAGATAACAAATAGCAACACAAGATATAACCATATGTTGAAACTTCAATCATCTCCTGCCAATAACCATTAGCAGTCGAATGCAACAATGCACATAACCATATGCAAAACTTCAATGATAATCATCATTTTTTGCTATTAACCAATAGCAGCACAACATATAACCATATGTTGAAACTTCAATGTTGACAAGTCTTTATTGATAATGACCATTATCAGTAAAAGACCACGATAATGTAAACAACTTTACTGGAGGATAGAACTAACAAGCTCCAAACATGTGACTGAAGAATGGATAATTCCAAAGTGAACAAATATTCTTCCAATCATACTTGAAGATAACCACCTTCGGCCGAAAATTCTTCAAAACTCCATGTCGAGAGAGAGATATTTATGTTTGAATGAGACGAGGAACTCATTGGGGAAATAAATACACCAGAGGCTTGCAGGGAGATTAACTAGGAACACCTTAGGAAATTGGGTCTATAGAGGACTATTGCCACTTTAAGACTTATTAATGATTGTTATTTGAAAGAATCTAACCAGATCTTGTTTGAGAATAACAACATTGGGGATACCGCAATGGTAATCCTTGTTGGAGAAGGCTCACTTGGGGAGCAGGTGAAGCTTCAATGGAGAAAACTTTTAAAGATAACTCTATGGGGAACATCACTGGGGAAATCCAAGTAGAAAATTTCGTTGACGCAAGAGTTCACTAGGGATAATCAATCACTTCTCTGGGGGAGAAATTCAACTTGAGAATCACTGCACTACCAATTGATTCTCGAATAAACATTTAACTTGCACTAGGGAGAAGGAATAAGTTTGACATTTGATAAAGTAGTCTTCAAGGCTTACACCTGACTTCATTCTGAAAAGATCCCAAGTCCTGGTCGGGGTTTATGTATGCATATATTGTGTATGATATGTCTGAGTGAAGCAACATGACTAATGCATGATAATGATTTATGTGATGATTTATGAATGCATGTATGGATTATTTGATATGCGCCAAATAAAATTCGGACCTTGAAGGATGAATTGCCAGACGAGAACTGACTTTAAGTTAGATTACCAGAAGAGAACTAGTGGAAGAGATTAACAACCAGACATGAACTGGTTAAAGAAATTTAACAATCAGGCAGAGACTGGTGAAATGATTTTAACCACCAGACGAAAATTGGTGAAATGATCTTAACCACCAGACGGAAACTGGTGAAATGATTTTAACCACCAGATGGAGACTGGTGAAATGATTTTAACCACCAGACAGAAACTGGTGAAACAATTTTAACCACCAGATGGAAACTGGTGAAATGATTTTAACCACCAGACGGAAGGCGGTGAAATAATTTTAACCACCGACAACGGTGAAATAATCTTAACCACCGACCGGTGAAATGATTTTAACCACGGATGGCGGTGAAATAATCTTAACCACCGAGGCGAAGCGGTGAAATAATCTTAACCACGGGCGGTGAAATGATTTTAACCAACTAGACGAAAACTGGTGAAAATATTTAATCAACCAGACGAAAACTGGATTAAGTGGTACCAAACAAGGTCATATTTTTATGGCACAAGATGAGATGTATGATTTATAATGCATGAAGATGCTTTGACTGTTTGACTGGTTAATACCAATAAATATTCTTGAAACAATTTTCCCATCAAAAGGAAGTTGTTAGCATAATTCCCTGCCACTCAAATTAAATGCAACAGTTATTGACGCTTGACATAAATTTCACTTGAGCAGCTTGAAGATACATAAAGGAATTGTCTGTATATAGCGCTCATTGCCTCAATCTGTTGAGGCTCTGATGATATTTACTTTGAGAGGATATTGGAAGCAACTTACAATAATTTAATATTTGAGGTGGCTTGCCCCAGAGTTTGTATTCCAATACATGATGCCCCTGATTAGCAAATACTTTGAGAGATATTACCGTATCTCGACGTAACTGCCCCAAATTGACTGAATCTTGAAGGATTGACTTCAATGTGCTATAGCGTGGACCAATACGTGTCTTGGAAAGACTTCAACGTGTCGAGGTGACTGCCTCAGATTGACTGAATCTTGGAACAATGTGCCCCAGGCTAATTGATCTTTGGACAATGCCCCTGTCAATATGGTCCTTAGATGCTTCGCCCACGCTTGGGTCAATGAAGGATATTTGAATTCTTTGTTGATTCACAAAATAGTAATTTTAATGTAATGTTCATGCAAATTTTTGAAATCAACCTCATTATTTGAAATGCGGAGGAAAAGAAAAATATTGAATGGCTCACTATTTTATTCAAAGTGAAAGACAATGCATAAATTTGATACCAACATAGATGATTAGCAAATCTCTTTAGGAGTTAGGTTACGCAACCTTGCTGAGTATGCTTTCGAAAGAAACCTTGCTTCAATTAGGTCTTTTGAGGGTTGTAACATGGCCTGGTTCGTATTTTTTTGAAACAAAGGATAAAGGCTCAAAGTTTATTTGTACCCACCCCTTCTTCATGATGTTCTCCATTCCTACATTCAGCTAACTTGATACAACCACTCATCTCTCGAGAGGAGTGAATGATGGTTGAGGAACCATTGAGGTTTTTGGACAGACAACCACTCACCGTTTTTATCCTTCTGGTTTACCATCACACGACTTTGTTCTTGCTCAACAACTTTCATCATCTCACTCTCTTTTTTTTTAATTATTTTTTTACTCTTTTTTTTTTTAATTTTATCTTTTATTCGAAAAAAAGTCATGCGATATTGTGTTATCTTTGATTTGTTGGAAGTGACAGTGACTGTCTGAGTCCTTGGTATATGAGGAATAACTATTGTTGTATCGTCATTTGTTGACCTCCTGATGTGCGAGAGATAACCATTACGATATTACCCTCTTTTGATGCACAGTGTTGACAAATAGAGGTTAACCATTGCGGTTTTGACCTTCCCCAATCTTTTGAAGGATAACCATTGTTGTATCCTTTTATGCGCACACTTGACGAATTTTGAATGCTTGATCAGATTAACTGAACACTATCCGCCCTTGGGTTAAAAAATGAGGGGGGGGGGGGTTTAACAGAAAAGAAATTCCTACTTCAAGGCTCAAAGGGGTTAACGAGGGTGTATCTCTCTTATAATTCCGATGTTTGGGGAATTGAAACAATGCCTGTACATCGTCACCAGAGTTTTATTTGAAAGCATACTTTCATTAATTATGGGTATTCAAAGTTCATCACCCTCCCTCCAATATTTGCATAACCAAAAGTTTGATAGTGGTGTATTTTTTTTCTTTTTATGATAAAGATGACAAAATGAGTGAATACGAATGGATTGATCCAAAACAATGCATGCTTATTTCATTAATATTACCATTTGGAAATGACAAACTTAAATGCAAACAGTACATTAACAGACAAAGAAAATTCCATTGAAAAATGATAAAGATGCCCGAAGGATCGTCAACTTTGATGATGATCTGTCCTTTATGATTCACCAACTTTAGAGGGTACTTCTTGCAGTTTTGGTACTCACTCGAGTACGGGGTTGCCATTCACAAACATATTTCCTCCTTGAAGAGTCAAGTATTTCTGGTCAATCAACTATTGAACTTTGGCTTTGTAAGGATTGCAATCCTCTGTTGAGTGTCCTACCGTACCAACATGGTATCCACATCACGTATTATGATCATATCTTGGCGGGAATGACTTTGGTGGCTTAATGAACTTGGGAACCACCAATGAATTTTGAACCAGATGTGGAAAAAGTTGACTATATGTTACTGGGATTGGATTAAGATGAGCATTCTTTATTTCTAGATTACTTCGAGGTTTGCGTGGATTCTGATGTCGACTCTGGTATCCACGACCTTGAACTTACTTCTTTGCATGAGGAGTGCCCCATGGTAGCTGATACCGTGGGTCGAGAAGCATCGGGTGCTGATACTGAATAGATGCTATATACCGAGGCTGACCATAAGACTTCGGATGTGGAGCTTTCCAAATTGCATTGGTTTCATAATCCTCTTCTCCCATTTGAGAACCTCTTAAGAATTCTTCCTCATCAACTTGGCTACTCGAGGTATCTTGGAGTCTTCCATATTTGAGACCCCTCTCAATGCATTCTCCCACTATCACCAAGTTAGAGAAGCTTAATGATGCACAACCTATCATTCTTTCGAAGTATGAACCAGGTAAGGTATTCAAAAACAAGTCAACCAACTCCATATCAAGCATTGGTGGTTTAACTCGAGCAACCAACTCTCTCCATCTTTGAGCATACTCCTTGAACGACTCGTTAATATTCTAAGAAAGATTTTGTAATTGAATACGAGTTAGAGACATGCAAGGTTGAACTCATACTATTTCATGAATGAGGAATATAAGTCTTTCCAATTGTGGACATCCTTTTTCTCCAGATGCGTATACCAATCCAGAGATGCCCCACTAAGACTGTCTTGAAAACAATGGATGATAAACTTTTCAACATGAGCATATGCAGCCATCTTGCGAACAAACATATTCAAATGAGTCTCCGGGAAGCTAACACCTTTGTACTTCTCGAAGTTTGGCATCTTAAACTTTGGTGGAATCACGACGTCTGACACTAAACAAAGATCAGCAAGATCCAGACCAAATGTATCTTTCCCTTTCAATACCCTCAATTTTTTCTTCAGATCAAGAAACATTTACCTGGCTTTAGTATCTTGAGGAGATCTGATGTTGACCATTGAACTCGTTCCTTGAGGATTTTGCACGTAGTTTGCAAACCTAGGCTTCTTAGCATCATGAGGATGTAGGATACAACCCTCTTGAATAGTTGACTGTCTTTGGACTATAGGAATTGCATCGGATAGAACATTGAGCATTAATTAAGGTTGAATAAGATCACCCACCTGCAGAGGAGAATCGTACATTGGATTAGACAACACAGTAAATCCTGACATGGAATCGACATGATCTGTAGCAGCATCTTGGGAATTATTCTTCGAAGAAGATAGCATGTCTTCCAACATTTGGCCCACCTTGTCTTTCACAACATCCAGGTCCTCTCTCATCACAACTTGATTATGTTCTAATTGGTATTTCAGACTTGCCATGAGTGCAGGAAATTAACTAAATGGCCAGGAACAAAAGGTGACATGAGATTTTGTAGTGGAGGAGAAAATGTATGCATGTTGATGAATGCAAATATATGATTTTAATTCTATTTTTGAATGCAAATGATTTTTTTTTGGTGAAAATGCAATGTAATGGTAACGCATGTAACAATGCAATGTGATGATATCATATTAATGTTATGCACAAAATTATAGGTAAAATTAAATAGGCCAAGGTTTAAAAAGGACAGTCGGACATGGTTTCGACATCTACCCAACAATTCCCCACACAGGATGGTTCTAATGATTTTTTTGCTAAATGGTTCTTGGAGTCTCATATCCCCTTTTAACAAATATTATCATCACGCGAGAGGCCTACATGGTGATAGTATTTGCAAAAGTATACCCCAAGAAACGAATCTTAAAGGGATACTCAAAATCTCTGAGAGGTCGGTCTCAGTTTGGATATCGTAAAATACTTAGAGTTATAGGCCCTTTATCCAGAAATTGCCGTCCCGCACTAGTGTGCAGTGCAACAACTTCCTTAAAAAGACCAACTTTAAGCTGGGTCTTCACATCGATCCAAAAGAAACAGATGTCTAATGGACCTAAGCTACATAATCACTATATCCTAATGTTACCTAGAAGCCTGGATATTGGGCTTATCTATGAATCATAACCAATAAACTCCCCACATAATAATATATATCAACAGGATAATATATAAAGCGTAAAGAAGTAATAGGAAATGAAACATAAATGAGCAAGAAGAAAGTAGATAACAATAACAAACACACAAACACACACAAACGAAACTAGGGTAGACTCTCGTAGGCTCCCTAGTGAAGTCGCTAGCTGTGATAACTGGTTTTTTCAAAATCTTTTTTTTAAAACAATGAAGTCTCCACCTAATTTTATTTGTTCCAAAGAACAGGGAAATATAGATAAAACCCATGAAGAAGGATAAGACAGTCTACGAGACCAAAAAATACGAATTCGGGAGTCGGTTATGCAAGGGGAAGGTATTAGCACCCCTCACATCCATCGTACTCGATGGGAACCGTCTAGTTCGTGTGTGTTTACGTGTGTTTATTGTAATTTTGTTTTAGAGGAAGAAGAAAGGGGTTTGTTTATTATTATTTTGAGTTTTCCGCGGTTTCAAAACCTTGTGCCTACGTATTCCCTCGTGCAATGGGAAAGTCAAAACTCCGTAGTTCTTCTTGAAAATGATTTGGTTGGTTGTGTTGATTTTATAAGAAAAATCATGCATTAGACATTTCAAATGCTTGAAATTTGACTTGTTTAGTTTGTTTGAAAATCTAAGTCTTCGTTCGTATTTGAAATGGCTATTGCACACTCTTTGTAAGAAAAGAGTTTGATGGTCGCATATGAGCGAAAAAAAGATTTGAGTGGATTGAGTTGATTTTAAGTGGATAAAAAGTACCTAATAATAGGACTAGCGTCCTACGATTCAAATATTAGAAACCAGATGAGCTCAATGCTCAACGAGTCATCTATCATCCCAAAAAGTTTTCTTATGAAAAAAAGTGAAGTGAAACAAAGTTCATGTTATTAAGAGTCTTTAAACAATTGGTCTAGCGTCCAACGATTTAAAGACTTAGAGTTCATTTTGGACAAGTTTTTAACCAATTGGCCTAGCTACCAACCGATTTAAATACTCGAAGTTTATTGTGAAAAAAAGAATTTTTTGAAAAGGCACTCGACGTTGGATCGAGGTTTGTAACTTTTTAATTTATGAAAGTGTTTTGAGGTTTGGTATATGGACCAAGAGAAGTTAAATCAGGTCATGATTAATCAAGTATATAGACTTAATTAATCTCGTGAGGATAGGTGCTCCTACCCCCAACCATGAAATCCTTGTGCATGGATAATTGGTATATGGACCAACATTTATTCGGGTTATAGTTAATCGATGCAAACTAGGGCTTCGATTAACCTTGTGAGAATGACCGTGCCCATTACCAACTATGAGACCCTTGAGAAATTTGACATATGAGTAAAAATAGATAATATAATCAAGTGTGTCGAGTGTACAATTGTGAACAATTCATAAAAGCATACAAGAGGCGAGTAAATAATTAAGCACACAATACACGTCCAAATCCTTTAAATAATTATTAGAATAACAATTTTATTTTTGATAAAATTAATTAATAGTTTAATAAATAATATCGAATAAAATTATTTTAGACTAGTAATTATTTAAAACACAACAAAGTTTATTTGCGTATGTAAAATAAAAATTAAATAATAATTGAAAAGAGGTAAGGGTTTAGAGATGGACTATTTTGAAGCTAGATTTGGGGGTGTAGATAAGAAGTTCATTTGACCCAAATAAAGGGAAAGAAGATGAATAATCTACGAACGAAGAAATTGCATCATGTAGGCCCAAGATGTCAGGTAGGAGTATAAAGAATCAGCTAAGCTCAACATATCAGATGAAAGTCAGATAGAAATCCCTACATCACATGAGATACAAACAAAACCAACAACGCGGAAAAGCTTACAAAGCTCAAGTATCTATTATTGACCATTGCACTTTATTAAATTAAATTTAGAATAGATTCGTGCAGGAATCAACCCTAAGAAGACAAACAACATATATGTGTTCATACGCATTCGAAAGTCAAATCGAATTCAAAGTTCGAAATCGCAACACAATGAAGATCAGTACAATATAATTTGAATTATTTACAAATGAATTGAATAAAGTATAAGAAATAAAAGTATTATGTAATTATACACTTACATTACTAAACATAAGAATTAAAATACTAAGTATTTTGTATATTAAAATGCTAATGAACAAGTGTAGATGTGCTATTTGAAAGTGAATGCTTGAACAATCCTTGGATGTCTTCACAAATAACAAACTGGTTTAGCATAAGTGTGGGATAAAAATAAAATGAAATGAAATTGCAACAAATTAGAACATGGTTAATAAGCAAGGTATAAAATCGAAATCAAACTTGTATGATGCGTATAAACAAATGAATATTTCTCAACCAATAATCAAGAATTCATGTTATTATTTAACATAACGTACAAAAATCAGCATTATGTACATGGTGCTAAACACATTTAAAATCAAGTAAACACAAGGATTATGTAGATGGTGCTAACCACATTTAAAATCAAGTAAACACAAGGGTAAATATGGTCATCAATTCACAAATGAGAACGGAACTCAAGAACTAATGCTATAATTCAATTCAATTCCAATACATGAAAAATCAAACTTAAATCAAGCATTATTCATACAAATCAAAAGTTGGGTAGCAGCAAATTTGCATAAAAATCTCATGAAAATCAATTTCCAAGTGATTCCAACCTTATGTATAAACACCGACATCAACCAACAAACATTGTGAATTGAATTCAACTTGAAACATCATCAAAATCACTTTTAAAAATGACTTAAACACCAAGACGAAATCAACATTGATTTGCAAGTATGAACAAACTCATTGTGTTTCAATTAACTTCAAAGAATGAACAAAACAAGAATCGAAATGAGGTTTTGTCATACTATTAAATTCCGGACAACCATGAATCAATCGATTTTAATCAAGATAAAACATTTTTCTCGCTCAAATCCATATGCTAAAGGAACAATATGCTTCCCTTGATAGTTTCTTTGTTAGATTTACATGCAAGTAAATGCGGCATCGTCGTCAAACCATCATCAAAACTAAATCTGAATATCAACCAATTACAACTTCAATTGAACAATAGCGAAAATAACACATTAACATGATGTCCCAATGGTTTCTCAGATAGATTTACACGCGAGTAACGTGGTATTATCGTTAAACCATCATTGAAACTAAACATTATATAAGGCTCATTTCAATTTATAATAACAACAACATCCCACCTTTACACAACATAAACTATCATCGAACCCAGTGACACAACTCTCCAGAAAGTTATCACGTATAAACTGCAAATTTGACAACCCACAATTACAGAATTTTATTCATAACTCATAATATCAAATTCTCTCATCAAAACTCGACTCAGAATGGACACATATAACCCCAAAAATCATTCAAATTAAAGCAAAAACAACAGGGTATTGTCGCTCATTCAAGTTCAACACCATAATGTAATCATAATTATCAGAGGTGTGGGCGAATTCATACAAAATAAGGTGAACTCGTAAGTTAACTTACGAAAGACATTTTTGGTTTTTCAGAGGTGTGGAAGAAATCCACTAGGTGGGTGAAGAAATTTGCTTACAAGTTTTAATTCACTTCTAAGATCATACTAAAAAAATTCTTAAAAACACTGTGTTAAAATGTTTGAGAAAATGTATTAATACTAAAAGGTTTTTTAATATGAAGATTTAAAGAAGTAAATACATAAGTACTTAAATGAATCTGCCACTAAAGAAATGGGTAATAATAAAGCAATTGGATAGAAAATACTTCAATTAAAAGTGAAACACAAGTTCATATATTTTTCGCAAATTCTTTATCTCTATGATTCGGATGTGAGAATTTTAAAGAAAAGAAAACGAAACGTGAACCTGGATTATAGAAACGAAATTTACTTATATATTAGGTATATTATCAACTTGTCAACAACAGTTATTTCAGAATTCAAAGAAGAAACAAGTTTCCCAGTTTGAGCAAACTAGTTTCTACCTGTTATTTCAGTTTATGTTTTTGTTTCCCAGTTGAGGAAACTAGTTTCCCTATTTTAGGAAACCGATTTCCAACATGATAATTTGTGTTTTTAGGCTGTTTTGGGACAATTCTCATGTGTGCTTTAGTTGTATCATATATAAACTCTCTTGTAATGTGTGATTTGTTAATGCCATTTATGATTTTTCTCCTCAATTACTCTCTCTCTCTCTCTCTCTCTCTCTCTTATAATCTCCAAACTTTCTCTAACTTCATCTTTTCCAATTAACCACTTTTCACCATTAATTCACCAACTCTATTTTGTGTATGTTCTAATATTTTGCATCAAGAGCTCGGTTACGATCTATTAACTGCTTTCAAACCGTACCATTTCCAATAATAGAATCCTTACCAATCTTCCAATTCTTGATTCCAAGAACTATGTTAAATGGTGCAAACAAATGAAAGTTTTGTTTGGGTATCAAGAAGTTCTCGAAGTAGTTAACGATGTTGTTACACCATTTGGACCAGAAGCTACAACTGCTCAATAGGCTACAATAAAGGAAGAGAAGAAGAAAGACTACAATGAACTCTTCTTGATACATTCTTGCATCGATAACGACACCTTTGAGAAAGTTGATGATTGTGCGTCAGCAAAACAAGCGTGGGAGATCTTGAAGAAAACCTATGAAGAGGTTGATAAAGCAAAGATTGTGAGATTACAAACTCACAAGAGGCAGTTCGAGTTTCTACCTGTTATTTCAGTTTATGTTTTTGTTTCCCAGTTGAGGAAACTAGTTTCCCTATTTTAGGAAACCGATTTCCAACATGATAATTTGTGTTTTTAGGCTGTTTTGGGACAATTCTCATGTGTGTTTTAGTTGTATCATATATAAACTCTCTTGTAATGTGTGATTTGTTAATGCCATTTATGATTTTTCTCCTCAATTACTCTCTCTCTCTCTCTCTCTCTCTCTATAATCTCCAAACTTTCTCTAACTTCATCTTTTCCAATTAACCACTTTTCACCATTAATTCACCAACTCTATTTTGTGTATATTCTAATATTTTGCATCAAGAGCTCTGGTTCTAATCTATTAATCTGTTTTAAACACGTCTACCATTTCCAATAATAGAATCCTTACCAATCTTCCAATTCTTGATTCCAAGAACTATGTTAAATGGTGCAAACAAATGAAAGTTTTGTTTGGGTATCAAGAAGTTCTCGAAGTAGTTAACGATGGTGTTACACAATTTGGACCAGAAGCTACAACTGCTCAATAGGCTACAATAAAGGAAGAGAAGAAGAAAGACTACAATGAACTCTTCTTGATACATTCTTGCATCGATAACGACACCTTTGAGAAAGTTGATGATTGTGCGTCAGCAAAACAAGCGTGGGAGATCTTGAAGAAAGCCTATGAAGAGGTTGATAAAGCAAAGATTGTGAGATTACAAACTCACAAGAGGCAGTTCGAGTTGGTACAAATGGAAGAAAAAATAGTCAATAGATGATTAGGTTACGCGTATAACGCGTTTGGTGAATCAAATGAAGTCTCGCGGTGAAACCGTGTATGTGCATAATGTGTTAGCAAAAATTTTGCTTTCTTTAATGTCAAGATTCGAAAATATAGTGGTTGCAATCGAAGAATCAAATGATCTTATTACAATGAGCAGAGATGAGCTTCAAATCTCACTAGAGTCTCATGAAAAAAGGATGGATGAAATAGGAAGTGACAAGGCCAAAGCGGAGATTGCGTTTCAAGCACAGTTCAATGAGAAGAACAAGATATCGAAAGGAAATTTCTTCAAGAGGGAAGACAAATTTCCAGAATTTTGGTGGAAAAGATTCACAAAATTCAAAGGCTTCGACAACACAAAGAGGTGAGAGTATATCTAAAGGTAGTGGTCAAGGAAACTACACCAATAAGTTTGACAAGAATGGTGAATAGTGTTTCAATTGTAATAAGCTTGGTTGTTTTGCAAGGGAGTGTAATGAGAAATTGAAAGAAAGTCAAAGTGATGAAGCTAAGGTTTCACGACAAGAGGTGGATGAAGACAACACACTTCTGGTCATGATCACAGAGGATAATTATGGCAAGGAAAATTTGTTGGACAATAACAGTAGCAACTATAAATGGCTGGGAAGCAGCGTCTGTGGTGCCGAAAATGCTGCAGAAACATGTTCGGAGCAAAATGTGATGGTAACTGTTCGAGATGGAGTCCAATACAGTGATAAGTGGTACTTGGATTATGCTTTTTCAATGCATATGATGGGCATAAAGGATTGGTTTGTCAAAATCAATCAAGCCACAAATAATGGAGTAAATTTCGCGGATGACACCACTTTAGCGGCTCACGATGTGGGTGATGTTTTGATTATGAAAATGGGTGAGAGTCATTACTTGATCAAATATGTGCTATAAAATCCTGGAATTGAATGTAATATCTTGAGTATTGGCCAATTTCTTGAGAAGAATTACACAATTCACATGGAAAACAAGATTTATTGTGTTTTAGACCATAACTGAGTTTTAATTCTTAGAGCACCCATGGTTGCAAATCGTACTTTCAAGATAGAGTTGAAAGTGATGGAACACAAGTTTCTTGCTACAGCAGAAAGTCGTGATGGTTGTGGCATTACCGTCATGGATATCTCAATTTTTGAGACCTCGGCGTGTTACAAAGGAATGGTATGGTGACAGGGATTCCTAAGATCAATATTCCATATGAGATTTCTAAAGAGTATATTCAAGGGAAGCAACACAAGAATATTTTCATCAAGGATGTGGTTCATAGAACCAAATATCATATTGAGGTGGTGTACTCTGATGTGTATGGTCCAATGTAAGTCGACTCGTATGGTAGAATAGGTACTTTGTCACATTCATTGACAATTTTAGTAGAAATCTACGGATTTATCTAATCAAGAGGAAAGATGAAGTGTTTGATGTGTTCAAACGTTTTAAATCTATGGCAGAGTGACAAAGTGGTCACAAGTTGGAAATTCTCAAAATAGACGGTGGAGGTGAGTATACTTCGAATGATTTTGGGAATTATTTTGATAATGAGGGTATTGTGTGTGAGGTTATTCCACCTTATATGCCTCAGCAAAATGGCATTTCCTAGAGGAAAAATCGTTTGATAATGAATATGGTTTGTAGCATGTTGAAGGGTGTAAGTTCCTTGATTTTGAGGGTTGACATTAATTTTAGTAAAATAAATAATAGTAGCAATAATGTGATGTACAATAGGATATTTAACTTGAATAATAAGAACAGGTACAACAAGAAGTCCTATTGAAATGTTTGAACATGTTGTAATTCAACAACATAAACAACACGTCGAAGAAGATGTTCTAACATCAGGCATTTAACATCACGCTTACTGAACTGATAAATGAAGTCCAGTTCTGTTGTGAAGGACGCAAAATATTCAGGGAATATTATGCAACCTATATGGCGTGATTCTTACGGGTCCAGAAGATTCAATCAGAAGTTAAGGAGAAAAATCAGGAAACTAAGGATTGAAGACCTTACTTGTAGCAGAAGTTTTCTGCAATTTGTTACAGCTGATATGCGGCTGTTTAAAGGCCCAAGTCTAGTTTGGGTATAAGTTATAAATAAGGATTTGTAACCTAGTTTAGGTAGCTAGCCAAATTTAGTAAGGATGTAATCATTAGTGCTAGATGTAGTGAACCACCCGGTTTATAGGATGGTCACCATGTTCCTCGAAACCCGTAGGTGAGAGGCAACATGTTTTTTCTTGGAGGAAGCTGTGAAGCAACTCCAAGGTGTGTTCTAAGCTAGAAGCAAATTGCTTTAAGTCTTAGGTAGTTTGTGACAGAAGGGTATCTTTTGATTATGTGTCTTTTGTTATTGTTATTATCATCGTGTGTGATTGAGGGGGGAGTGAGAGAGGTTCTCATATCTAAGAGGCTCTTATGTAGAATTTTCACTGGGTAGTGATTAAGTAAGGAGTTGCAAATAGGGTAGTTTAGCTCTAAATTAATATTGCTGATACTGGATTTCATCCCTAGCTTGGAAGCCTCCAGATATAGGTGTGTATCACCGAACTGGGTAAATAATTTCCTTGTGTTCTTTATGTTTCATGCACTGGAATTTTTACCTTGCACGTGTGTTAATGTCAGACCAGATGTCTTGACATCCTTATAAGACATCTGATGTTGTACCAGAGTTTCAAAGGGAAAAAGCTTGCCGGAGGAACTATGGGGTGAAGCCGTGTCTATAGCCTCCTATTTGTTGAATAGGTTCCCTACTAAGAATCTGGATAAAGTGGATCTATAAGAGGTATGGTATGGACATAAACCAAGTTTGAGTCATTTGAAAGTTTTTGGTTCGGTAGAATTTTGAATATTCGGGTCATCTTCGAAAGAAGTTGGATGACAAAGGAGAGATGACATTGCTTGTTGGTTATCATCCTACCCGAGGCTACAAGTTGTTTGACGTGAGTAGCAAGAAGATTCTAATAAGTCGAGATGTGATCGTGGACGAGTTGAGGTTGTTAGACGACATACAAAAGTTCATGACAACACT
The DNA here is from genome assembly GCA_021764765.1 of Vicia sativa. Taxonomy (NCBI): domain Eukaryota; kingdom Viridiplantae; phylum Streptophyta; class Magnoliopsida; order Fabales; family Fabaceae; genus Vicia; species Vicia sativa. The sequence continues at coordinate 174,342,601 of CM038794.1, forward strand.
AAAAACCAATTTCCCATATGTGGGTAACCGATTTCCTTCGTGAAATCTGCATCCTGAAGCTGTTGGAATTGAATTTTTGGAAGCAGAAACTGGTTCCCCTATTTCTAGAAACCAGTTTCCACAAGAAAATACAGAAATGCAAAATTTTGCAGGTATAGTTCAAGAGCCGCTTGAAGTCAAGAATTCAAAATCCAGTCGACGTCCAAACAAGGCACATAGGTCCACCTCAAAGGCTCCATGATTGTGAAGTCTTCCATGATAATGAGATCAACAATGAAGGTGATCTTATTCACTTTGTGCTTATGGCTGAATCCAAGCTCGTGAGCATGAAAGAGGCATTAAGCAATCCAAAGTGAGTATGTGCAATGAAAGAAGAACGGGAGTCGATTGAGAAAAATAATACTTGGGAGCTGATTGATTTACTGAAATCGAAAAAACCAATCGAAGTGAGATGGGTCTATAAAGTGAATGCAAATCCAAAAGGAGAAATTGTCAAGCATAAGGCTCGACTAGTTGCGAGAAATAATTATTGCAAAGAGAATGTATAGACTATGATGAGGTGTTTGCACCTATGACTATATTGGAAACTATACGATTGGTTGTTGGTATTGCGATTAGCAGTGATTGGTCAATGTATCAAATGGATGTAAAATCTGCATTTTTGAATGGTCCACTTGAGAAGGAAGTCTATGGAGAGCAGACCCCTGGTTTTATGGTGACAAATCAAGAGGGAAGAGTCTACAAATTGAAGAAGGAAATTTATGATTTGAAACAAGCTCCTAGAGTTCAGAACAAACACATCGATGCTTTTCTAGTTGAGTTTGGCTTCAAGAAGTGTGTATTTGAACATGGTGTTTGTGTGAAGAGGGATGCAAGCAAAGATGTGATTATACTTTTCTAATTTGTGGATGATTTATTGATTACGGGCAACAATGAAGTGAGTATTTCTAAGTTCAAGAGTGAGCTTATGGAAGAGTTTTAGATGGGTGACCTTGGAATCATGACTTCCTTTCTTGGCATAGAGTTCAACAAGTCAAAATTGGGACTGCTCATGCATTAAAGAAAGTATGCTCTTGAGATTGTGAAAATGTGTGATATGGAGCATTGTAGTGCTGCCAATACACCTTTGAAATAAGTCTGCAGTTGTCCAAAAGTGATGATGATCAAAATGTGGATCCAACACAATATAGGAGGTTGATTGGATTGTTACGTTACTTGTGTAATACACGTCCAGATTTGGCATTTAGTGTCGGTATTGCAAGTAGACTCACGGAGATATTGAAGGTGTCTCACTTGGCAGTAGTTAAGAGGATCTTAAGATACATCAAAGGAACTCTTGATTGTGGAATTCTATTCCCCGCAACTGATACGGGCAGAAATTACGAGTTACTTGGTTACACAGATTCCAATTAGTGCAGAGATAAGGATGATCAAAAGTCTATGACTGGTTATGTCTTTATGTTCGGCGGGCTCCAATCTCTTGGTGCTCTAAAAAGGACTTGTGGTTGCACTATCTTCTTGTGAGGTCGAGATATATCGTTGCATCGATGTGTGCGTGTCAGGCTGTGTGGCATGAGTTTGCTGAAGAAGCTGGGCAATAAGGTTAAAGAAGTTGTCACACTCTTGGTTGATAATGTTTAAGCCATTAATCTTGCAAGGAATTCCATAGCACATGGGAGGAGAAAACATGTAGAGATGAGATTTCATTATTTGAGGGAACTGGTGTGTGGAGGCCAGCTGAAGTTAGGATATTGTCGAAGCGAAGAACAACTTATGGATTTGTTAATGAAAGGTGTGATAAATGATGTGTTCTACCTGTTATTTATGTTTCTGTTTTTGTTTCCCAATTTAGGAAACTGGTTTTACTATTTTAGGAAACCGATTTCCACGCGATAATTTGTGTTTTTAGGTTTTTTTTGGGACAACTTGCTCTCATTTGTGTTTTAGATGTATCATATATAAACCCTCTTGTAATGTGTGATTTATTAATGTCATTTATGATTTTTTTCCTTAATTTCTCTCTCCCTCTCTCCCTCCCTCTCTCTCTAAACTCTCTTTAACTTCATCTTCTCTAATTAATCACTTTTCACCATTAATTCATCAACTTTATTTTGTGTATGTTCCAACATAAACTTGGTGCAATTGATTTTCAGATCAAACCAGAGACTTTGTACAACTTATATATTTGTTCATAAGGTTTGTCATAATTGTTTTTAGTTTAATTAAAAAATTATAAAAGTTAATTGAATATTTAATTTATGTTTTTAAATAAAACCCAAAATTAAAAAATTAGTTCTACCAAATTTGTAATTGTTAGAAGAATAAAATAAAAATGATTAAAATAAAAAATGTATTATTTTTTATGTTAGTTGTGAACAAAAATTAAGAAGAATTTTTTAGATAATAAAAACTCAAAATAAAAATAAAAATTGAAGTTAAATGAATTTTGATGATTAAATGGAGGCTAAAAATAGTATTATTAGAAATATGTTTTTGGGGAAATTTGAGGAATATTTTTTTAACAATAACCATGTTATAAAAGAAAAATACATAAATAATCATGTTTCGGAATAAATTACACAAATATTCATGTTTTAGAATTGGTTTATATGGAGGCTCCTATTCAGATGGCGCATGCATTGATTTTATAAAGGATGTGTCAAATGAGATGACGATTTTCAAAAAAATTCAGTTACCTGCGGATTTTTCTGCAAATTAGAATTTTCCTGCGGAAACGTAAACCACTGGTAAATCTGTAGGAAATAACAAATTTGTAGGAAAATTCGCAGGTAACTGTTTTTTTGTAAATCGCCATTTTATTTGGCGTCTTCTCTTTAATTTTTTTTTGTTTATAAACATGATTAAATAAAAAAATATTGAAGAATGTTGGTTTAGTCTGGTATTAAAACTTTAAAAGTTAGTTATTTATAAAAAAAAATGAGTTTGAGCCCCAATCCAATACATATAGTAGATCCATTATCTTTGAGGAAATTTAATGTGCCACCACTAAAATTATACCTACACCTCCACGTGGGGTTGCTATTATCAGGTCCTTACTAAATTTTTTAAGGCTTTTTTCAATAAAAAGTTGCTTAATTTCTAGTAAGTATTTGCAAAAATACTAGATTTTTTAAAAAATCCAATATAATTTTATGGATTTTAAAAAACTGTCGATAGTTCATACTCGATAGAAAAACAACAACACTACCAAAGTTTTTAAAAAATCCAATAAATTATCACACTTTTAGAAAATCTAATAAATTGTAACACTTTTCAAAAAATCTAGTAGTATTAATTTTGTTTCTTATTAAATATGAACTACCAACTTTTTAATAAATTTGAAAAATTATCAAAGATATCATGCTACATATTATATAAGCAAAACAAATTAATACTATAGGATTTTTAAAAACTGATAAAAGTTCATATCAGAAATTTAAATTTGTTTATATGGTATGATATCTTTAAAAATCGATAAAAGTTTATATTACAATTTAAAAATGAATTATCAAAAATTTGGTATGCTATCAATTTTTTTTAATGAACTACCATAAATTTCGATCATACTTTTGCTCAATTTTGTTCATGAATAATTTAGAAATTATTAAAATATGTGAGGCATCAGGATTAATTTTTGAAATAACAGACTAAATTCTCACCCATGAGACATATATAGTATAAAAGAAAATATTATTTTCAACCTTCTTATTTCTTTTAAGAAACCATATATTTATGAAAGTGTATTTTGGAAGATATATATTGTGTGAAAGTCTATTTTGAAGTAATATCAAAGGGTTAAAATATTTTTCAAAATAAGTTGGTTTAAGAAACTTCTTTTTGCATAATATAGTGATGTTTAAAGTTTGAAAGACTCGATTTAGAGTTAAGAGTTCCACTGTATGTTTTGGAAATAATTATTATTTTATTAGTCGATTTTTTTAAGGTTGAATTAGATGCAACCACAATTTTAAAAATGGTATTAAAATCAGAATCATAATTCAGTGAGCCACTTATTATAAAGTTTTCGCTATCAGATTGAGTCATCCACTATTTATATCCACAATTTAAATGTCCAATCCTAAGCGTGAGCGGACATGTTAAAAGTCTCATTAATCATTGTTCATGCAAGAAACATGGGACATCTCGACCCTAATATGAGACAAGGGTAGACAATGACAATTAAATGCTATTTAATGGTCATTAAGACCAAATATTCAATCATTATGGAATTTGAGGGACAAGGGACATGTTGATGGCACAATGATAAATATCCATAAAGTGTATTTGAGCGACTTATATGGAATCTCATGGTTTTTTGGTTCATAGAGAAGTCTATTGGGCACCTATACTTGTTGAGGATATGAACCCGTTTTAACTCTCGGTCTCAAACTACATATCTCTCTAATTTAATTGACTTGAACATTGAAATGTTAATCTTGTAAATCATCCTCAATCCTCTGTATCTGAAACTCCCGCCACTGCACCAAAAAAGTTCATTCTTCCAACACCTCCATTTTCCCATTCCACCAAAGAACAAAGATACCATCTATGAGAAATCAAAGTTTACATTGTGCCCCTTAACTTTAACTAGAGGGCACAAAATATTTTGTGCTGACCAAAATAGTGTTGTATCGTTTGTAAATAAAAATAAGAGTAGTTTATATACAACATATAACTCAACCAAACGATGTGTCTTTATAAAGGACAGGGTAATGGAGGTTCTCATACTTAAAAGTAAACAATATCATAGCCACAATTGGACGACCTTGAAATTGATTGGAACAGTACAAAATAGTATTAACGAACCATAAATATTTTTGAGATAAACAACATCTATCATTACTAATTATTGAAATATATTGATTCGGATAATATATGTAAAATATAAGCTGATAAGCATAGTATTTAGAATTAGTGATACTGTTGTCGGATTATGAGGAATATTGTCGGCCGGATTTGTGGCAAATACGAAGAAACGGGTATCCTAGTCTATCTACTGTCCAAAATTTTGGAATAGGTTGAAGAGGATGATTCTTTTAATGGCTAATGCTAATGCTAATCCTAATAAAGCATATCTATAGAGTATTAATAAGCAACAAAGGAGCTTCAATTGGCCCTTTACTTTGTCTTTCTAAACACACGCATCTGATCTCTAAATCAATAAATATGAGACTATATCACCCGTGACCAACATTATAATCGATATAAGTGCACTTTAATATGATACTCTACTATTTGTTAACCAGGGAAATACATACTTAAACACCACTCAAAAATGTTTGCGCAAATAAATAACAATTATTTTTTTACTCAAATAAATTACAAAATTTTGAAAAATACATAAATAACATGCAAGATGTCGCACCTCAAAATTTTCTCTTCGTTTTATCCCATTATTTTCAAGCAAAAATGTTCATTTATTATGGTTTCAGAGGAATTTCTATTGAAAATTTTTCATGAAAAAGTGGTGAGAAAGTTCTGTCTTGTTAACCGATTCAATTCAAATTCAAGAGGTTTCGAACAATTTCGAATTTTTTGTACAAAAAGGTTGTTTGGAATTATTTGTCCGAAAAAGGTTATTTGTTTAGAACTTGAATTCAAAAATAATTAGTTATTTGAGAATTTAAATTTTAAAGAAATTCTTTTTTTTACTCGGGTTATTTGAATTCGGTGAATGAAAATGCCATTCTCGGTGTATGAATTTGCTAGTAAAAAATAATTACAAGATTATTCAATTTATATTGGATATTTTAAGCAAAAATGCAAAGATCGGAATTTCAAGGCTCAATGAAAAAAAAAGAAGTTTTATTATTTCTTTAGAATTCGATTACAATTTGATTATAGAGTTCTGAGGAAAATACAAAAAAAGAATGTCCTAATTCTATTGTTGCTTCTGAGTCCTATATTGGTCCGGAGTTAATTGTTGCTTCCTCGAATTTTGCTCCAGCGCTGAAAGTAGTCCCATTTGTTGCTTTATTAAAGTAAATCACACATGGAAACAAGAGAAAAGATTGATTAGTAGTCAGTATATCAAAGTAAAATCAAGGAAAAATATCGTATTTTTGAACTCATCATTAGGTGTTTGGCGGAATCGGGTTTAATGCTAATCCTCATAATCTTGGCGCATTAATCAGTGAAGAGGCATTTACAAATCGCGAGCTAACTTTCGGTTCACACAACAAACAACTTTCGAAATATTCATCATAGTTTGATCCTTATTTATCTAATTAATCCCCAATTAGCATAATCAAGGCAACAACAAGCATAATTGAGGCAACAACAAAGATAATTCAACAAAAGAAGTATAATTAATCCAATGGCCAAAATAATTCCAATTCACTAAAAGTTCCAATAAAAGCAAGTTCGCCCCAGCAAGTCAACCTGCAACAAGAAAGCAAAGGGATGTGGTTATCGAGATAAGCTAGCGAGGCGAGAGACGAAAGAAGCAAAATGGGTCATATGACAATGCATAGCGGCCGGCAACATAGAAAAGGAAAAGAGTGAATTAAGTGATATTTTCACCGAAGGTGAAAGGGAGAAAACAGAAAAAGCAACCGCGATGATGAAAGTTTAAATAAAACCAAACATGAAGTATAATATCGCTCTACTCGGTTTTGAAAAGAGATAGAAAACAAAAAACATCGATTCAGGAGGCCACCCATGATAGGATGTGAGTGCATTTCTCGGCAAGGAGGAGAGTAGTATTTGTTCCATCAGTTAAAACAAAGGAGGATCGCTTTGAAAAAAGCAGAGAGTTCTCAACATTTCAAAACCGAAAAATTTGGTAGCATCCTGATACAGCATTCAAAACCGATTGAAAACCATTTTCCAAACCATTTTTCCAAACGATTTCCAAACGAAAACAAAAGGCAAGGATGGCATCGTGTTCTACGATACAAAACCAAAACATTGTAGTATCTGTCTATAACAATTTCCAACAAGAAAATGGCCAAACCAATTAGTGTCATTATCCTAACCAACGGTAGGCAAAAAACCGGACATCGTAAATCGTAAAACACAAAAAATAGACCAAAATCCAAAGCAAGCAAGCAACTCATCATTTTCCGTTCAAAAACCTTCGAGTTCAAGTTTTTCAAAAGTTATAGTTCGATCTGAAAGAAAGAAAAGAAGAAGCGAGCGATCTCACCAGTATAACTACAACCCACTATACACGCCGAATCGCCTCCAAGGTTGGACTCGTGGTCACAAGTAGGAATCGCGTTGGAGGTATAGTTTCAGAACTCCTTGTTTTTACCCCGTCTGCTGGTTATCCGCAAACATAACGCGATTACGGATTAGACAGGAGAAAACACGAAATAGGTCCAATAGATCTGAGTCGGTAGAGTTAGGGTTTTCCTCGGAGCGATTGGGAGAAATAACTGGGGGGTTTCCGAAATCATTGAGTGAGGATTCCCATCAAGGATTCGAGAGTGAGAGGAGGTTGGGCTAGCATTGGGAATTTCGGATAGCGATTTGGGTTCGAAAGAACAATCGGTATTGCATGTAGGGATGTCAATGGGGCGGGCGGGCCGGGGACATCCCATCTTTTCCGCCATCAAATTCATTCCCGTCCCGCTCCCGATCCTCCGTCAAGGAAATTTCTATCCCCATCCCCGTTCCCCGCGGATCCCCGTTCCCCGCGGGGATCCCCATAGATCCTACATTTATTCATTAATATTTTATTTTTTTTAAAATGTTTATATTTTCTATAAAATAAAAGCAAAGAATTCATATTATTATGTTATTAAAAATACTAGTATTTGACATTTATTATTTTATTAAAAATACTAATGGAACACAAAAATAATAATATTTTTTATAAATTTCTATAAAATGCTATAAAATTCAACAAAATGAACTATATTACTTTTAAAGTAACAATATATAAACAACTAAAATCCAACAACATAATTATGCAAAACTATACTTCATCAAAAACTAATAGGGATAATTATAAACTTTAGCATCATTGGTATGCTTGAAAAGCTAAAAATACTTCATAATAAGTCAACTAAAGCAAAATCAACATATCTATTTATTCGATTGATAACACAATAAACATATATATTAAAGGAAATGACTAAAAAACCTAATCTAAAATATATATATTAAATTAACTATATTAAAATAATAGGCGGGCGGGGTGTATTCCGTCCCGATCCCAAAACTCTCGAGGGGAATTTTCTCCCCATCCAGCCCCAGGAAAATTCCCCATCTTTGCCCCGGCAGAGGGCGTTCCATGAGGGATCCCCATTACTTGAGTCCAAATCAGCATCCCTAATTGCATGAGAA